>CATIWR010088920.1:0-80475 GCA_949677035.1 Omphalea diandra | reverse complement strand
TATATATTATATATCTATATTTAAATTATTATTTTTATAAATATATATATATATATATATATATATATATATATATATATATATATATTAAAGGGTATTTTATTATATTGTAAAATCTTATGATTTTACGATATTGATTCTAGAGTGGAAAAGCGAGTTTAACAACCTTGGAATGACTATCTATAGACTGTAGTGATCTAAAATAGACTATTGTAATCTAAAGTTTATCTTTTCTCTAGTATTATCATGATCCTAAAACTTATATTGTGATATAGTTTATGGTTTTCATGGAAACCGTCCTCCTTATTTCCCGTTTTGTATCTAGACATTCCTATTGTTTTCTCTTTTTGTATTTGGATCTAAAAATCATGAGAAATAATCTAGCATGATCTTAAGTAAATTTTATTTATCAAAATATAAAAATACATTGAAAAGTCATAATTTTTTTATGATTTTTTTATCATAGATAATAACAACAAAAACATTATTATTTTTACTTATTGTTAATTTCGATCACTAAGGCTTGGATCGCCTCTAAATCATGTCTGATTAGTTAATTAGTCGTTGATAAATTTGAACTTTAATGAAGAGATTTAAACTTTTGAAATTAAGTGTGAAGAAGGCAGTAAAGTATTTTTAGTTCTTTTCTTTTAAAAAAAAAAAAAATTATGGGTTTCTCAATTCCAAGCAAATGAGTTAGGTTTTAGTGCTCATTACATTTCTTTAATTTTAATGTATATTTTTTAATATTTTACCATAGTTTTCTAATTTGTTGTCTATAAATTAAAAACTTAAAACTAAGTAGTTATTAAAAGAGTGTTTAGTTTTGTTATTATTTTTCATTTTTTAATTTTTAAAAATAAAATATTAAAAAACACTATTTTTGCAATTTTTCTTTTTTAAAAGAAATACTATAAAAGAAGGAAATCAAAAACAAAATGTTTCTAAAATAATAGAAAACATAAAATGATACCAAAAATGGTATTTAATTTCTTTTCTTGTTATGAACTTTGCAACCGAATACTATAAATTATTTCTCTCTCTCTCTCATTATAGCTTTTTTAAATAAGTTTCGAGCAAATTTTGAATTATTATTAAATTACAAGGCCTCAAATGTGATTGCTTAGAGAGGTTCATTGGTTCAGATTAAACAAAGAGTCTTTTTAGATCAATTTAGGGTAAAAATTAGTTTTAATATTGATATTTAAAATTAGAATTAAATTAACAAATTATATTTTATTGTTTAAATAATTTATTTAAAATTAATATATAATTAATTGTAATCTTATTAATTATTTATTAGAAGTATTTACAATTATTTAAATAGTAGTATTTATTATTTATTAAATTAATATTTTGATAATCAAGCAACTAAAGACTGTATATTATTATCATATCATACTATTTAATTAGAAAATATAAAAAATTAAAAAATAATTAGTTAATTATTTATTTATTTATTTAAATGAAACAATTCTATTCACTTGTACTAGATTAATCCAATAATAGTTTATTTTGATATTTTATGTATTAAATATAATATAATATAAAAAAATATGATAAAATTTGTTGAAATTATTTTTTGAGACTAAAATTAGTTGAAATTATAATTCCGCCCTAATTTTATCGAGTTTAAAGTATTAAGCCCCATTCTAAATTATGGGCTAATTACAGTTCAGTCAGAAGAGTAAAGCTTCCTCTGCGTCTTTCCCTCCTTCTCTCAGCTACCTTTTCCTCCTTGTTGCCTCATCTTATCTCGCTACCTCCTCTTCCTCACTGCCTCCTTCTCCTCCGTTTCAGAAACTAGGGGTGTAAAATTTCAGGTCCACCAAATGAGAAAACAATTGCCTTATCTCCTTCAGGCTCATCAAAAACAATCCGTCGCCGCCCACCGTTTTGATTCCTAAGGTAAGCTGTGCCATCTATATTCATTTACGTACAAAACCCACAAAAATTTTTCAGCTTCTATATGGGTTTGTGAGATTTTTATTATTAACTTGAGTCTTTTCGTTGCTTCAATATAATGAAAAGATGCGTTTTCATTAGAAGTCGTAGGTGATACAGTATAATCAGTTAAATGAGTTAAATGGGTCTTATTTTATTTGTTTGATTAAACCTTGTTTGATGCTAATTTTTTTTTCTTCTTTTATTTGCCTGATTAGCATCTGGTCGAAAGTGGTACTACAATAGGCTGGTAAAGAAGCATTTCAAAAATGCCTGGATTGCTGTGTTATCTGAAATTCTGAACGAACGTATTGGCAAATCAATTTGGAATGAATGTGAGATTAAGCTGCTTATGTTTTGAATTAATTGCTTCTTAAGTGCTGTATCTGATCACTGTTTGAATTCTGAGGCCAAGCCTCTGAAAAATATCTGTATATAATGTTTTTTAAGAACTCAAATTAATTTTCTAACCAGGGGTTTGCACGGTGCATGGTGAATTTCATTTCAGCTTTTTGTATGAAAAAAAAAAATTACAAATTAAAATACGACAAAATTTGAGAGATGATCGAGCAATTCAAAAAAAAAAAAAGAAAACCACATTTTTTTTCAATTTCACATCCCTTCTCCTTTTAAAGTACAACTGATGGTACTTTTGTAGAAGAATTAGGTACATGCAATTCCTGAAACAGTTCTGTTTTTAAAGTAGAGTGCAGTGGCTACTACCAATTTTTGTTCTAAAACAAAAGAAATACTTACCCATTTTACTATTATGATGAGCTTTGCTTCGCCTGTTTGTTGTTAACCTTTGCTAGTTAGTAACAATCTAGAAGAGAGCGAAACTGTCTCGGCTTCTAATTTGTCTTTTTTCATTTATGTCTATGTTTCAAAGAAACATTCTGAATAATTTGCAAAGTCATGTTGCTTTCCTCAGGATTGAACTACTTCTGTTTCTTTAACGAATTATTTGTGATTACCCAAAGTTATGGGTGTCAAAACCTCTATACTGTTTAATACAATTATCAGTGATTTCTTGGAGATAATAAGCGTGTACAATTTGAGGTTTTGACGTGTATCTGCCATGGGTAATTGTGTTTGGAATATAAAATTTGAATCTCATTTGAGTTGGATAAAGCTCCGCAGTGCTACACTCCACTGCTCCATGATAGATGTTTATAGAATTTGGGTTGCAACCCTTAATTTATTTGGAGAAGGTTGTGCAGAATATGTTGAGAACATATACGAGATTAGTCAATTAAGCTTAGTTTGGCATTATAAAGTACGTTCATGAATTGGTTTAACAATCCAGTTTATGAATTTGAAGGAAACTCTGTCAAAGTTTTCTGGTAGTAATATCCACTGTAGTAGTAGGAAGTGGGTGTGACATCAAATGTGTTGTACAGCATAATGCAATCGTCGCTTTTATATTATCGTACTATTTCTAGTCTACTACTACCTCTCCTACTTCCTTTGTGTTGCTTTGTGTGGATTGAATGAGTTATCTTTTTAATAAGTCGTTTAAGGAGGCCTTGGTTATTAATGCAAATCAAGAAATAATATGTAATGTAACACTTTTATGGTTGCTGAATAACAATTTATAGATTTTTGGTATCTTATCTTAATTTTTATGTTATTGTAGGGTAATATTTAATTATTAGCTTGAGTTGGATTATTTAATGTTAAAAATTTATTTTTACATATGCATCTTCATACATTTTATAGTTAAATTATATTTTGATTCTCTATGTATTTCATTATTTTTATAAATTTAAACATCAGATTTACAATTGTAATTTCAATTTCAATTATGTCATTTTGCAATCCAAATACTAGAATTGTAATCTGAGCCCAATGTCAATTCTGTTATTGTGCAATCCAAACGTGAGGATTATAATTCCTGCTCAATTCCAATTCTAGCATCCAATGGACCCTTAATATAATGCTAATACATATGGATGATATAGTTGTGTTTGTTTGATGGAATAACTTGCCATCCTCTAAGAACAATTTTTAGGCTATTTTAGGATTTTATATATGGTGTATAGAATTGGGTTTATAAGAATACTAAAAATTTGTCCATGAATGTTGGTGTGTTTAATTGAAGTTGTTATCTCTTCACACTTTTACACCCTATAAGGTATCTTAAAAAAAAAAAAAAAAAAACTTTTAGGCCAAGCATTCATATAATTAAACACAACAATTTCTTTTCCCCATAAAACTACTGATGTTCATTACCATAGAAAATTCAGAATCTTAGTGGCAGTTGTTTTGGGATTCAATGCTCATATTTATTGAATCCTCATTTCCACAGCTTGCTAGGTATTAGTAGGTGCAAGGTGAATTTGATGGATTCTGATTTGGACCCTTTTGAGGATATACTTCCTAAACCAGCTTTTGCCCATGGTAAGTGTTGCTGTCAGAATTATTGTGTTGTTGCTGTTTTTGACTTTGTATTTACTGCAAGGTGTGAGTTGTTTGATACTGTAAATTTTTTAACAGCTCGGGCTGGTGGGAAGTTTCAACCCAAAGCCAAACCACGGCTAGGAAAGGTGAAATCTGCATCACTTTCTTATGTGCCGCCAAGCAATGTCGAGGAAATATCTGTTTCATCATTCTCGATTGCCTTGGATGGAACAAAATCTGTTCAGTCCGTTCATAATGTGGATGATAGATTGAAAAGTCTGGTTGAGTCTGCTTTAGTGTCACCAGCATTACTTAAGAGCGAAGAAAATTTGGAAAACACTGATTATAACCTGAAATGTGAACCACTGAACTCTTCAAGCCAACTTGCTGGAAGAAGAGAAGATCTAGCTTCTCCAGATGCTGTGCCTTTGGAGGTTGTCGTGACTAATAGCAAGAATAATAGAGATTCTAGCTTGTTAATAACAGAGGTAAATATTTGCATCTATGCTTTCTTGTACAATTCTAGCACAAATGAATGATTCAGTAGATCAAGATGAAGTTCTGCTCATTTTAGGCGGATTCTCCACAGCCTGATTTGGCCTATGTGGCTAGCATTGTTCCTGATTCTGCTGAAACTAAAAGTAAGTTAAAGTGCAGTATGCACTGCCGTCATCCTGTAAATGAAAGTTTTGATTCTTGCTTCATCGGATACAATGACATCAATTATGTTATGCAGAGATGAGTGGTGGTAAGTCTGAAGCTGAGAATAAATCTCAACGTGCGAAGGAAACTCTTGCTTCAGTCTCTTTGAAGCCTCCTGATGTTTCAAATAACCATTCCATTACAGCAATCCCCACTGTCACCGATGCAACAGAATCTCTTCAATCTGTTGATGTCACAGGTGATATATCTAAGGAAATAGAAATTTTGTCCTTGACTACCTCTTTTGTGGATAAAGAACGTGGCAAAGATAATGATGGTTCGTCCTCACATGAAAAAAGGAACCTAGGAATGGCAAATCTCCTACCTACAAGAACAGAGAATGTGAGCCCAGTGGGTACTCTGGATTCAGAGGCTGCAGGATCTGATGATAATGGCGACTGGAACTCTAGCTTTGTGAAGTCAACTGAAGATGTAAGAATTTTCCCTTTTCTTCTTGTATTTGTGTAATTGCAAATATATGATTTCTGAAAATTCAATTACTAGGTAGGTTCCTTGGGGTTTGATTTGGTTCCGCCAGATGCCATACTTCCTAATTATCGTGCAAGTACCTGTAAGTTGCACTTTCAAACTAGTGTCAAGTTTTTACTTCTGTAAAGGGGTTGGGTGCTAAATTTTAATTTTTTTTGCAGCTAGAGCTGGTGGAAAGTTTCAACCTAAGGCAAAAACTCAACCAAGAGTGGAAATTTCTGCACCATTTACTTCCTCTCTTTCTAATTGTGCAACAGGACAACCTGCTACACGGGATTTGGTCGACTCGCATGCAACACAATCTTTACATTCTGTTGATGATCCAGCCTTGTTTAACTTGGATATTGAGAGTGAAGTTCTGCTGAAAGAGAATGATATTCTATCCGCTGATGATGACAACAATTTGGAATTACTCAACCCCTCCTCCAAAGTGAACTCCAAAGATGTTCAGCTTGTGGAGGCAAAGTCTGAGACCTATGATCAAAGGTGTTCTGACATTGGAGAACCTGCAATTGAGGTCAAGATTTGATTTTCTGTTTCCTGCCCATTGTTTGTTGCATTTGAATGGTTTTTGAAGTTTATTTATGGTTAAACTTATGTTGGTTTTAGGTCAATTCAGTAGGGCTTGATTTGGACCCTTTTGATGATGCTGTTCCCCTGCCTCTTATAACCAATGGTAACCAACACTCTTCCACAATTTTTAGATTTGATTTTCTTAAAACCTTCGTGCTTCAAGCAGAGTTGCTATTTATGTCTATTTCAGCGAGGGCTGGTGGCAAATTTCAACTGACACCAAAGACTCAACAAAAGAGGGGCACATCTGAGGCAATTGCTCATCCTGTCGCTAGTACTACAACAGAAGAGCCTGGTGGTCTATCCTTCACTGTCTTAGATACATTGCAACCTGCTAAATCTATTGATGCCTGCAATGGTAGACTGCCAGATCCAGTTGATTCATCTTTAACTACTTTAGAGAACACGGTAATCGAAGAGCCATGGAGCAACAATGCCTGCACAAATCCTGAAGTTCTATTATCGAAAAATGACGGAAGTATAGGATTGGCAAATTCTTCCCAGTTGGTTGCTACTGATTCTCTGCATTCAGGTTTTTATGTGAGAGATCCAGTTTCTGGGTTGGTGAAATCAATGGGGGAGGTAGGGAAACTCTCCTGTTTCTTATGCTATTGCCCTTTTACCACACATTTTGACAAATCCTACTGGATTTAGTATGCAGATGTATTTTCTGGATTGGAATATATTCATGATTTCAGTACTCAGTTCCCAAGCAGCACAGGTAAATTATGAGACGTTTCTGTAACCCCTTGAACTATGTCATTTGAGTAAATTTCATGCAAATAATGATGATTTTTTTTTTCTTTTATAGAGATTCAACTTCCTGCTTCAAGCGAGGAGTCAAAGGGACAATCTAGACTTCCAGCTCAAAATTCTCTTAACTTTTCAGCACTCAGAGCATGCAATGTGCCAATTGTAGATGTAATAACTCCTAATGAAGCTGCTGTTCAGATTGATAATGGAAGGCCAGATTCAGAGGTGAGCACCTGCACCTATATTAATTCCAGTTCTTTTATGGAGTTCTTGTTTTGATTTAGTCATCATCTGCTTAGTTTCAGGAATCAGGGCCCTCTCCTGACTTGGAAACTCCCGATATCCTGTCTGAGTCCACTACTGTGTCTGGTATGTTAAACCTAGCTGCCTGCATTATATGGTCATTCTTTTTTGTTGTGATTTTAGTTTTGTACTAAATCTTTGTTGATTTTAGAGCATTGTACCAGAAAATTCCAGCCAAAACTCAAAGTCCAAACTAGCAAAGAGCAACCTAGTGCTAGCATACTTCCTCCAGATACACTTGTGCCTCCACCAAATGCTCAGTTTGTTCCTTCTGAAACTGTGTACATCAATGAGGGCAAAATTCCTACCTTCCCATCTGATGATGTTCTTCATTATTCCTCTACGGATTTTGGCAATTTGGTTCCCCCAGATTCTACTATTTCAGAGTTTCCAGTGAATGAAGAACAAATAAATCTTGTGGAACCTTCTCACTCCAACGATGCAAATGTTTCACTCCCAGAAGATGTACCTGGATTGCACGAGGTAACTTTGTTCAAAATACAGAAAGCATTTCATTAAGCTATGTTGATCTGGTCCTAACTTGTTTGTGGTTTTTTTTAGAGTTTTAAAAGTAAAAAAAGAAAGTCTTCTTCAGTATCAAATCCTTCTCGGAACTCCAAACTATCTTCCTTTGCTGGTGACATGAATGGAAGTTGCAAATCATCAAGGCAGCTAAACAAAAGGACCGCTGGTCTGAAACTTGTTGATGAGTCAGATGATGAAGTTCATGATAGTGATAACTTCACTGCTGAACCTCCTTGTAGTTCTATTGGAGATAGAGAAGATAATAATTATGATTACAGGGTGGATGATGATAGAGAGGAAAATACATTTAGCAAGAAAACAGCTTCAAAAAAGTCAAAGAAACCTGTGGCTGAAAAGGCAAAACCAGCTAGAAGACATAAAAGAGACAAGGATGGGCCAGAACAGTCAACTCAGGAACCACGAAAGAAGTTTTCTCATTCCACTCGACGGAAAAACAGATGTACTTTCCATGTTCATCTGTTAGTTAATGTGAAGGATGACGATTTTCATCCATATGTTACTTAGTTACATTTTTTTCTGCAGTGAAAGATTTGCTTAGCATCCCAGAGGATGAAATTATTTTTCAGAAGCTGCCTTTCAGAGATATTATTTTGCTTGCGGGGCATAAGGAGAGTTTGGCTGTATGTAGTCTGTCCTAGTTTTCACGATGACATTTTTGTTGAAGCTATCATGGTTTCATTTATTGGTAGCATTTCAGTAGCCTTATGCATTTATCTTTTGTTGATTACAACATTGAAGGGCTTGACCTTTATTTGTAATTTTTGGCAGATAAAAGAAGCAAAAGCATCAAAGAATGCCTCAGTGAATCAAAGGTATGAAACTAATAACAATGCACTAATAGCTGATTTTTATGTTATTGAGCTGCCTATTTTGTCTTTTTGTCTGCAATTGCTACATGTGAATTAATATATCAATCAAAGCCTCATTTTATTTGGCTTTGCACACACACAGAGTAGGTGGACATGTTATTTCTAATGGTATATCCTCCTATAAATTACCTCTGGATAGCCATTGGGTTTGGAGGAAGGACATCTAAAGCTTTCAGATTCAAACCCATATTCTTATTCTGGAAGTATCAATATATATCTGGTTATTAGCTCGTATGTGTGCCAAAGATTCTATTTGGTTGTGAATTTTGATAATGTTTGGCTTTATGCACACAGAGATAGTTGGACATGTTATTTCTGATATTTATCCTCCTATTAATTACTTCTAGATAGCTACTGGGGCTGGAGGAAAGGTCATTTAAAGCTTTCAGATTCAATCCTATATTCATGTGTTGGAAATGTATATGTAAGGGTGAGCAAATTTTCGAAAAAACTGCAAAACCGAATCGAATCAACTATGTTTGGTTTTTTTGGTTCGGTTTATACAACTTATCGGTCCGGTTTGGTTTATAAAGATATTAAAATTTTGGTTTTTGGTCGATTCAGTTTTAGACGTTGGAAAACCAATAAAACTGAAGAAACTGATAGTAAAAATGATGCAATTTAGCAACTCTAAATCTAGCTATCTGCTTTGCTAATTTGAGTTCCTTCCATTCCTCATTCACCTAGCCGTTTAACCAATTTTATCAACCTCATCCTCTTCAGGCAACCATTCCTTTCCATTTCGCCGTTCCTTTTCCATTCTACCTAACCCATCAGCTCCTCTCTCTCTCTCTCTTTCTCTCATCATCGTGTCTTCTTTGTTCCCTTTTCATTTCACCTGACTCGCCGTCTCCTCTTTTGCTCACTATGTCTTCATTCCTTTTCCATTTCGCCCAACCTAGCCACTCTCCTATCTTGTTGCTGTCTCATCACTGTTATTCATTGAGTCATTGTTGTCCTCGCTCCTCTCTCTCTCTCTCACTAGGTTTGCTATATCTGAATTGAAACTCTTCATTGGCTTATCTCGCCTCCCACCCTATACCTAGATCTTCAAATCTGCCTCTAGCGAATGCCCTTATGAAAAGGTAAGACTTATATGATTTTGACCCCAGTTTCTTGATTAGGAATTTCTTCTTCATCTTCTGCTTAGGTGGGTATTTCAGCTACTAGATTTTCTTGAAAATGGGTTTAATTCTTGGGTGAAGATTGCTTGATGAATGCAACAAATTGGCTTTGGGATTGATGAGAATGGTGGTTTTAATGGTGAAAACACGAAGCAAAAGTGCAACGGTGATGGTTTTAATTATTGAAATGGTTGTTTTAATTATTGAAATGGGTCTAATTTTGCACGGATGTAAATGCAGAGTGCACATGTGGATGATTTTATTTAATTGAGTTGGAAATTCACCTTCTCTCGTGCCATTGCAATTTCTATTAATTTCTATTTAATTGAGTTCTATCCTCAGTTTCTTGTTTTTGGATTCAAAAACTGTTGCCTGATGAATCTTTTTTTTTTTCTGGAATAATAATCACTGGGGTTGGAGTATGCCTTTGTTTCAAGCAAAGCAAAAATACAATAGCATTTCATTCGATAACGCAAGTTGGCATATTGAAATCTTTAATAATTAATTATCTTTATTGGTGATTTTTTTTTTTTTTAAGATTTGAGTTTGATCCGATTGCGGGTGTTTTGTTTCTTGAGCGTAGCTGATCTCATGCATATATTACGCACACTGAAATCTTCAATGGCCAAGATTAATCTTTTACTAATTTGTTTATTTTAAAGTAATTTATTAACTGATTGATCTGTTGTGTTTGCTGAAATTAAAAGGAACACTATATAAAATTTATCAACTAATTTGTTTGTTATTTCCTATAATGAGCACTATGAAATTTTGCTTAATTCAGTTTTAAATTCGGTTTGTGTGGATTTTTTGGTTTGTTCGGTTCAGTTTAGGCAGTTCTCATAAATATTTGGGTCGGTTCAGTTTATTTTTATTTTTCAAGATTTTTGATTCGGTTGAAATTTCAACTAAATTGGTTTGTTCGATTTGACCTAAAAATACCTTGAAAATCAACCAAACCAACCGATAGCTCACCACTATATATATATATATATATATTTGATTATCATCTATTATGTCGTGCCAAAGATTCTATTTTATTGTAAGATCTGATCAATTTGAAGTTATGTACAATCCAGTTGATAATAGGCACTATTCTTGTTCTTTCTACTAAAAAGAAAAGCATGGAAACCCTTCTACAACACATGAAAATGCAATTTTTGAGTCGTTAAGACTGGATGTTTTATTGAGATATTAGCTTTTTTTTATCTCATATTATGTCAGACATGAAATTACTGCTAATATGTGATGAAAGCTAATTTTTCTTTATCTCCTGTTGTCAATATCAGACATGCATATGAAAATGCAATTTTTGAGTCGCTAGGATTGGATGCTTTATTGAGATAGTAGCTTTTCTTTATCTCTTGTTATGTCAGACAAGAAATTACCACTAATATGTGGGGAAAACTAGTTTTTCTTTATCTTTCATTATCAATGTCAGACATTTGAAAACTAGGATAAAAGGATGCTCTGCCTAATAAATGATAAAGCATGCCTCCTTGTAAGAACTTCAAGAAAAACAAAATTGAGAATATGCAGCAATGCCCTGGTCCACTCTTTACTTTTATCTTTGGATTAGGTTTTTGTTTCCATGGATTGCTCGTTTATCAATGGATCTTACGTAAATGAAAGTGCATAGCTAAAGAATATGCCTATTTTCTGCATGATTGTGTTTTGGGATGGGAACTATGAAGGTCGGGCTAGTGCTTAAAATTTTTTTACACAACCAAATTCAATTACGTTTTATTTTTATGGTAGTTGATCTGTGGGTTTGAAGAATTCAGAATGTCAATTATATTTTTCTTTTTACTAGAAAGTGTAAGCAATTGTTGCTGGTGATGTTCTGACATTTCATATGTTAAGTTAGTGTAGAAAAAGTACACTTGCTTGCTTATGAGTTGCATCAATATGTAAGAACATTATTGGTCTTCTAACCAAAACTTAAAAGGGAAGCAGGTGGCCTTCCCTACAGTGTCATGAGTAGTACTTCATTTTCATGGCCAATGGATTTACACTTTGGTTGCTTGCAGCGCTACTAATTCATTACATGGTGAAGGTTCTCATAATGAAGACGATGCCATTCCTTCAGAGCAAGACGAACACTATATTGATGATCAATCAAACTCCTTATTCAATTCCCATTCTTTCATGGACAAAACACCCACTGCAAGATGGTCAAAACAAGACACAGAATTGTTTTATGAGGTATATGCAACTCTAATTCTGCCTTGAACCTTCATTAAGAGTTTAAGATATCTATATTTTGTGATAGATAGGGATGGCAATTCATGTAGTATCGTGTCTAAGCATGTCGTGTCGAGACACGTGTATTACACAAAAATTTTTAATCTAAACCCAACCCATTTAATTAATCATGTCAAAATTTTTAACCATAACACAAACATATTTTTGAAACAGATTACACGACATGACCCGTATAATTCATTTAATTAGCTGTGTCAAAACATGAAAATACACGTTTAACCTAAAAACATATAAAAAATTAAAAATATTTAATTTTTAACAAAAAAATATTTATATATTGAGAAAATAGAGACTAAATATTAAAAATTTAAACAAATATGAGGTTGAATTTAAAGTGTTTTTTTATATATAAACATATTTATTTAAATCATGTTTAAATGTGTATATTTGTGTCGTATGTTATATATTTATTTGTGTCGTATGTTATATATTTACCCATTAACCCGATTATATAACATGTTTAATCGTGTATATTACGAGTTATTCGAGTCAATTAGTTTAAACCTACTTTTTTACTGTGTGACCGTTTATGACCTAAACTTGTTTGTGCCAACTCAAACCTATTTAACTACGTGTCGTGTCGCTTAATCGGGTAGTGTCAAAAATTGTCAGCTCTAGTGATAGATATGGTGCCTCAGAGATTTCACTGAAAAATAGCGAATAGATGTGTTTTACCCAGATTTTGGTGCTGATAAAGTTTTTTTATTTTTTATCAATGTCTAAACTTTAGTTTATGTTGTTCTGGGTGATGTCTCTAGCATTGCATGCAGTTCTGATGATCCAAGATAAATTTGCAAGTTGTGTTTTATGATGTGATACATTATTTTCAAAAGAAGGGACTATCTGTCTATAACTTGCATGTATACTAGAAACGGAGGTGGTGCATGGTAGATGTGGTGGATAGTATATTGGTCAAGTCAGGATTGGTCATCTCTCAGTTCTGTCAATGGAAAATTTTGCCAGGTGGATGGATATAGCATCATATTCCTGTCAAGGGAATGTTTGCCCAGTTTGTGGTTCTTTGGTATCATTGCTTGTTCATGGGAGATTTCAGTGTTCTTCCTCTCTAATTATTGGGGAGTTTTTCTACATTATTTCTAGTCTTGGTGATGCCCTCAGTTTAAAATAAGGTCCTCACGGATACAGAAAATATATATATATATATATATATCTGCTTTAGAGTTGTACTGGGATATTGATTGTTAATTATGAAGGCTCCAAAGAGATATATAGGACAGGGCTATGGATTAATATGAGCTGTTTGGTTATGTCTTTAATTTGTTTGAGGGCACAGCTATGAATTTTTTTTTTCTGAGAAACTCACAGAGAAAGAGGGAAAAGTCTTTACTGTAATAAGGTGTATGCACCCAGTCAATGCATGACTTATATTTGGCAAAAAAAAAAAAAAAAAAAGAAAAAGGTAAAGTAGCATTTGAATATGGGTAGTTGTGGGCATGATAGTAAGTTACTCTGGGTAGTTATAGCATTTTTTTTTTTCTTTTCTTTCTCTTTTTTTTTTTCTTTGGCTTGATGCACAAGCCATTTTGCTACACCCATTATGGTGAAGAATTTTCCAAGAAAGGGAGGAATAGAGAGTAAGAACCCATGGGGCACGAGGTTGATATGTGAAAGTGCAGTTCATCGTCTGGCCAGCTGGCAAGGATCATTTGGTTGATGACATCCATTCCTTGATCCTTCCTTGTGGCGCTACCTAGTGATGGCCCACAGTTGATTCTGTGCCTTTTTGCTATTAGCCTTCAAAATCACTGTACTCTATCTTTATTTATTTACAGCATTGCTAGTATGTACCTGTTCTTTAAAATTTCTTTTTGTTCATCAGAATTTTAGAAAGAAGTTTAGACAGTGAAGAGTGAGATTGACTGACTTTTAGTTCTTTTTTTTTTTTTTTTGAAAATTTGACTACATCTGAAAATAAACATTGACCAATGTTGCTAGTTAGATCTACTTTGTTTTTTGTTTTGTGTCAAACAACATTGGTATAGTAATGTTTTTGAACTGCCATCCTTCACACAGACAACCTCTATATTTGATGAATGTCACATGTAACCTCTTTTTGCACTGACCTTTTAAGTCTTTTACTACAATGAATTTGCACCTATAATTAGTTATTCCACATACTCTGTGCTGAAGCTAATTACCTTATATGGCCAAGTTGATTAGGCTGAATTTATGTGCTTATTATTCAATTGGACTCATCAATAGGCCAGCTTTTATTTCTTTTTCCTATGCCAAATACAGATGTACAAAATGCCGAGTTACTAGGCAATAAACAAGGGCTGGTGAGTTAGTATTTGAGAAAGATTTGATAGATCCTTCTCTTTTTCATGAGGATATGTAAATAATTTGAGATGGTGGAAGACAGCAGATAAAATTATAAAAGAAAACCTCATATCTCAGAATAACACTGTAAATTTGGATATATGAAATGGTTCTTGATCCATATTTTGTGTATATTTTTGCCCCGTAAAATGCAATTCCTTACTGAAGGGTTCTACTTTAAGATTTGATATACGCATCATTGTGTGTTTTAGGGAATTCGGCAATTTGGGACTGATCTATCAATGATACAACAACTTTTCCCTGGACGAACGCGTCATCAAATGAAGTTGAAATATAAGAAGGAAGAGCGTCAGCATCCATTGAGGCTTTCAGAGGCTCTAAACAATCGTGCTAATGGTGAAACCATTGTTCAATACAATCTCCATGATCCCACCCCCATCTATTTTTTTTTTCAAAGTTTTATTGAACTTATTTCACAAATGAACTGCCAGATTTAGTTTTGATTAAATTTTTAGCTAATTCCTTGCACAAAATTTTACTGCATTGGTCGATGGTTCAGTTTCTGAGTGAACTTGGAATTTTAGGGTGAAGTGATATTTCACTTAGAGAGATTCTACTGGTATTGTCATCAAAGTGGGTGACAGGCCGGGGGCCTGATGCATATTTTCTAGTGCATCTCAAATTAATGCTTCCAACTGATCAATTTGTCTTGATATCAGAATTTGATTCCGTAGAGGTTTCATTGTTCTTTTCAGCATGCATTGATCTTTCTATATTCTCAAAAAAAAAAAAAAAAAAGCATTGATCTTTCTATCTGGCTAAAGGAAATCTAGCTGTAACCTGTAGTGGCTCTAGGATCTCCACACGTACAGCAAAAGATTGCAACATTAGGACCATAATGTACTTGAATTTTTAAGGACAAGTTAATTGGAAATCTGAAGTAAATTGTTGCAAGATGTGGCATGCTGAATTCTTTTTTTGTTTTTTTGGTGTTCATTCTCTTGCAGATCATTCATATTTCGAAAAAGTGATTGAACAACTGCAACAAGTTGCTGCTCAGGCAGAGCAAGAGTCTAACAGAGTTGATTCAGTTGGTCTGACGGATGAGGAAACAGAGGCAAATCTTGAAATCAATGTACGCTTTTGCTCCTTTGAGATTATATATATGCTAGTTACTGCTAGATTGCTGGAGTAAAATTATGTAATATAACTCTTACTTAAAATTAGGCTTAATGTTTTTAAAAACTCAATCCTTTTTGACTTTTTGCAATTGTACCAAAAGCTTTAAAAATAGTGTTGTTAGGGATGCAAACGAACCAAGTCAAACCGAGTTTTACCTTGTTCAAGCTCAGTTCGGTTCCTTCTTATACAAGTTCAAGCTCAGCTCAAGCTCGAACGAGCTTTCACCATTGCTGTTCAAACTTGAATAAAGAAAGCTCGCCAAGCTTTTAATGAGCTTGAGCTCACTATCATGCTCAAGAGCAAATAAAATTTTTGACTAATTTTCACTTGCAAACCCATTTGAATGGAATTAAATTTTTTTTTTTTTTTTTATATAGCCATTGTGGGCTTATGGACTGGCTTTTACGCCAGCAGTTAGTAAAGGGCGCCTTCTCCTTTTATAAGGAGGAGCCTTCTCTCTCTCTTTTATGCAATCGATGTGGGATAGATTGCCACATCATTTGCCTTTTTTTTTTTTTCATTTTTTCTAACATATTCGCTAATTTATATCTTTTAATTCCAGACTTTATTTGGTATATTAAAACTATCATCATGAAGAGTATATGAGATATTATAATGTTTAATTATAAATTTATTATAATTGTTACTAAAATTATGAATTTTAAGGGCCTAAAATTTGTCTCTAATCAACTTCTATCAAATATAAGTGAATAGAATCAAGTACTTAAACGAGTTTATTCTTGAATATTAAACGAGCCTTCATGAACATAAAT
This sequence comes from Omphalea diandra, assembly GCA_949677035.1. Lineage (NCBI taxonomy): Eukaryota > Viridiplantae > Streptophyta > Magnoliopsida > Malpighiales > Euphorbiaceae > Omphalea > Omphalea diandra. The sequence continues at coordinate 64,251 of CATIWR010088920.1, read as the reverse complement.
GATCTGAGCACTTACAAGTTCGAGCTTGGCTCGTTTATATAAATGAGCTCCAAAATCCATTCGAACTCATTTGCTAAGCTAAATAAATGAATATGAATGATCTTTTAATGAGCTTGTTGGTGAACTGTTTGCCAGGCACACTGGTTTATTTGCACCCTTAGTTGTATTCTAATTTGACCTATTTAATTTCAGTTTTACCAATAATCAAAATTTGGTTAATTGACCAATTTTTTTTTCCAAAAAAAAAAAAATTGGACAATGGAGTGTTATCCACAAGATTAAAAAATTATTTTTAAGCTGATTTACACATTATAATTGCTAGAAGCTGGGTAGAATTGAAACTAAATGGGCCAAATTAGGTATGATAACATATTTTTAAAGTTTTGAGTATGAAAAAGGTTTTTAAAGTTTTGTGGATAAACTAAATGAGCCAAAAAAAAAAAAGGTTTGGATTTTTAAAAACATGGGGCCTATTTTATATATATATATATATATATAAAAGATCTTAAAATTATATAAAGTACTCAAATTTCTCAGAACTTTGAAGAAATCGAGTTGTACTCTTTAAGATTTCCAATTGATGCTAATTTGTGTGCTTAAATCTTTTAATCTGGACCAACTTTGTAGAATTGTCTATTTGGTATACGAATAGATGACTATATTCTGTATATTCAAGGCCTTTGTTGCTCTAATAGACAGGATGTTCCCTCATGATTGTTTGACGCAATTTGGTATTGAGATGCATGTAGAGATATTTAATTGGATTCTTTTTTGAATTCTTAGTCTTATTTTCTTCATTGATAAATTTTTATGGCATAAGATTAGACTCAACAATGAGTCAACAACTTATTGTTAACTAGTGTTCCTATAAGCATAAAGGATGTTAATATTATTATCTCTATCTTTTTGACTATTGGCTGTTCTTCATTGCTTCTTGAGTTTGTAATTGGAGTCTCTAAAAGGTATATACAAGTGCTGAAGAATATTTATGATAGATAGTTACTAAGTTTCTGCTCTAAGCATGTATCTTTTCACCTTAGTTGTAGCTTATTAGGCCTACCCAAGAAGATGTCACATATTTCTTATTGATGAAACACAAAATGGAGTCAACAGAAAGTTAAAAAATTATGAAGGAATACTTTGGAGTCAAAAGGCTTTAAATTGAGTAGGAATAAAATAAAATATAGGCAATGTAATTTCAGCATTGAGAAGAAAGTTAATCATCATGGAGAGGATGATAGCGCCAAATAGTTACCATATCAAATATCTAAAGTTTATCCAAGATGGAGACAATGATGGGGATGTGAACCATAAAATTAAAGCAGGATAGGTGAAGTGGCATAATGTAGCATTTATTGGGGTTCTCTGTGATCGCAAATGCCAACAAAACTGAGGGAATTCTGTAAAACAGTAGCTAGGGCAGCCTTGATGTATAATAGTGAATGTTGGGCAATAAAGAAGCACCATTTCCAGAGGATGAGTGTAACAGATATGATTTTGCTAAGGTGGATGTGTGACCATATAAGAATGGACCACATCCGAAATAGAGATATTCATAAGAAAGTTAAAAGTGATAACTATAGAAAAGATGTGGAAAGGCAAGTAGATAATTTGATCTTGTGTCATATACCAATAAACACTCCCATTAGAAAAATAGTTATTAAAGTGGAGGATGATAGGAAAGGGAAAGGTAGGCCTAACATAACATCAGATGAAATGATATGATTTACAGAGATTACATTTCACAGAAAATGTAATTCAAAACCATGCGAAATGGAAAACTTGGATCTATATAGCTTACTCCAATTAGCTTAGGATGTAAGGCTTAGTTGTGTTATGCTAATAAGCTCGTCAAAGTGACTTGGTGCTATTTTCCAACGTGGAGGGGTGATCATAATAGTAGTCATTTAAATGAAATATATAAAATTCGTCTATGAACGAGCCACTCATTTATATGCTTGCAGGAAGAAGTGGAAAAAACTGAGCTGGATGCAACAAATGAAGATAAGGAAGATCCTTTGGAACCTGCTGAAGATGATGACCTGGATTTATGGTGTTCATATAAAAGTGAATTTTAATGTTTAAAATTGAAGAGATGTAATTTTGTGTATATTGCCATTTTTTCCCATTATTGAAAAAAATTTCCATATTTTCACTTCTACATGATCTTGGGTTTTTAGCAATGCTACCCATTTGTTTTTGTTCGGTCTTTCTTGAACAATTTTTAATCACGTTCTAATTTGATTTGAAACTTTGTTGGGGAAAAACCAAAAAAACACTTTTTTTTTATTCTGCTATTTTAAAAGCAAAAAATGGAGAAAGCACCATTTGGTTAAATAATGAAAATAATTTAAAAAAAAAGAAAAATTATTATTACTATATACACTAATTATTATAAATGCTGATAAATTTTGTTGTCTAACTTTTCTTATTCTTTTTTTTTTCTTCTGCTATTTTAAAAGCAAAAAAATGGAGAAAGCAACATTTAGTTACATGATGAAAATATTTAAAAAAAAAAGAAAAATTATTTTTAATATATAAACTAATTATTATAACTGCAGATAAATTTTGTTGTCTAAATTTTTTTTTTTTTTTTAATGTTATGTTTGCTCTTCATGAAAAGATGATAATGATTGAAAAACTAAAAATTATTATCATTTTTAATTATTGAGGGAGAAAGAATTTATGCTGGTGGTGAGACTTGAATTTAGTATTAGGAGAATTCTTAAAAAGTAAAAATTTAGTCTTTTGTTTCATTTTTGCTAATTAAGGTTACTGAAAATTCTAATAGATTAAGAGGGAAACTGGTTTAGCTTTTTAAGATAATTAATGTTTGATTTGGTCGTCTCATACATTTTTGGATAGGGATGGAGTTCTAAATTTGATTTTTCCTCATTAATATAGGAGAGTTTTATCTTTGTGATAAAAGTAGAGGAAAAAAAATGACTATCTAATAGCAGTTTGAAGGCTAACTACATCTAATTCATTATTGCTTTGGAGGAAAGAAAATTTTACATTAGTGAAATTTGAATTTTAATATTCACATTAAGCATTTATGTAATATTACCATATTACTTTATATTACTAAAAAATTTTCAAAATATTTTTCATTATTGTTTCAACCAATGGCAATTCTATATATGTATAAAATAAAAATAGTTTAGCAAAATTAAAAAATTAAATATAAAATAGTTAATATTTTCTAATTTTTTATAATATATACAAATTATATATAGTGAATGGAGGTGGGAAATGAGAGGGTTAGAGTGGGTATAAGTAAGTTCATAATGGTAGATAACTTTTTTACCAATTTATGACTCATTTAACATTATACATGAGCATTCATACTCACTTAATACCATTTAACATAAATTCATCCACCCATTTATCCAATTAAAATTTAAATTATTGAAGATTAAATATTTTAACTAAATTATAAATTTTATATGATTAAGCTACAATTTAATTTTTAGTATAAAAGTAAAATATTAATTTTGTTACCAAATGATTAAATTACTAAAAGATTTTTTTGAGAAATGAAAAATATAATTTATTTCACTATAAAAAATAATTATTTTTTTACATTATAAAATAATTTAAATTATATATATATATATATATATCAAACAACCAACCATTCACGAACTGAGAAAGACTTGGCGAGTGAAATTTAATTATTTAATTCACTTAAAACAACCATCCATTCACAGTAGAACAAAGTCCTATAAAAACAGCAAGAGTGAGATGAAATTCAGAATGGTCCAATCGTTACAGCAAGCACTCTCAAAACGAATTAATATCTAATTATGCAGACCATAACAAAAGCAAGCTTAAAAATCTAGTCCAAGTCATCCTGCTGCCATCATTTTCCAAGAACTCCTGCAAAGATTGCAACAAATTCATGTCATTGCTAAGACATTGAACCTCACCATAAGAAAGGAATTATTGCAGAAATAATAAAACATAGAAGGAAGAGGAGAAGAGATTCAAACTCTAAACCTTCATTTCTGAGTGTGACCATGAATCAAAGAAAGCCAAATTAAAACTCAATTGCAGGCATATCAGGCTAGGAAATGTAGTACTAAGCAGTTTCACTTGAGTGCCAACTAAGAACTCATATTGATTAAGCATCTTATGAAGGGTAGAGAAGGAAACATTTCAAACAAATAAACAAATAAAGAAGGCGCAGGTAAAAAACAGAGACCAAAACAAATAAAGAAATTATTGAAATATAATGACACTTGCATCATATGAAGTAGAATCTTTCCCAGTCAAGACTTCCATGCTAAATACAGGATTAATCACTTAATTGAAGGGTAAACCAAGTAAAAGAATATCATATGCACCTAACTAATATGCATAGCAGGGTGCAGCCACAATTGCTCTTGAACTGTAAAGACCCCAAAGATAACGATAACAACCTGCGACATACCAATAAAATGCATAAATTCAATAACATAACGATAAGAAACATAAACAAATCACATTGCATATCTAGAAAAATGAGTCTGAATCATACTTAAATACATACCAAATCCTTCTAGTTGGGATTAGCTAAAGTACAATCACTTCTTAATTGCAATGCCACAACTAGACCAAATAGAGCAAATCAAAAATTAAAGCAAAAAATAGAGTAATCTGAAAATATCATGACATGAATAATTTGCTTGAACCAGATTAGGAAATGGACAGTAAACCCATTACGGCATGAACGCAAAGGAAAAAATTGTTGGGAGAAATAACACTCCTAGCAAACAGTAGTATTAACCCTTAAACCATGACGAGAAATAGCATATGTAATGGTACTAAAGAGCAGTGAACAGTTAAAACAACTCACCCAAGCTAGATCGAGCACTCAGCGACGAGTTTTCTAGAGGATGGTGAGGATTGAAGGAAGGAAGAGTGAGAGACTGTGGCAAATTAGATGAGAAGAAGAAGAAGATTGAAGGCTCAAAGTGCTGAAGACGAGGATTGACGTCCATTTGCTTCCATTTTGGCTGACGAAGAAATGGGTAATAATTGGGTACCCATATCCAAATTAAGCTAACCCATATAATTAAGAGTTAATTATTAATGATCCATATCTGACCCATTTGCATTTGTAAAGCACTCATATATTACCCATACTCATTTAATTAAGGGTGGGTTAGGCTGAATTAATGGGTATGGGTGGGAGCTGCCACCCCTAATAGTGAGGGATATATTAAAAAATGTAAAATGATTAATATTACTTATATCTTTCAAAAATTATGAATAAAATGAAAAATAATAACTAATATGAAATGAAAAAAATTATTATTTACAATTACTAAGTATCAATTATCCACAGCAGTTATCAGCACTGAGCATGCAGAAAAACTACTTGTAAAATGGTAGTTAGCCAAACTGTTGGTGGTAGGGTGGTGGCTTTCATAGTCCCCACTATCTCTTTTGTCATCTTGCAATAGAAAACCCAACCCCCCCTCATCATGTATATACAGGAACTTGAGACAGCATATAGCATGAACCAGCACTTATGTTCATTGAACTATCTTTTACCCTAATAGGAATTTATGACAATGAAATATGTGGATTTTCCATCCCAGTTTTATCAAAATCTTTAAATTATTAAAATTTGGGTTTTCTGTATTTTTATTGAGTGTTATCAAAATTCATTTTTGTTTGCTGTTAACATATATTTAAAAAAAATAAAATGACATTATGTAATAACTTATGTATTTTCCCCATGAAATTCTCTTTGATCCATCATTTTAGCCAATGGAAAGATTTTCCTAACTTTTTTAGTTTTTTTTTTTAAATATCCTAGTTATTATTTTAATATTCTAAAATTATCTTTATCCTAGACAGGCATGGCTCTTTTATTATTATTATTATTTATTCTAATAATTGACCTTCAAATGTTGGAAGTGCCCTACTGCGCTCTCTTATTACATATTGAAGTTGATTAGTAACAATAAATTTTGGAATGACATAGTTTAGTTGGTGCCTAAGTAATTAAATATTTGTCTATTAGACATTTGAAATCCCTTAATATTAATTTGTTTTGATTTTAATATTTCTTGTCACAATAAAATGCAGTCACTGAGTTTTTAGTATTTTAAACCAGAAAACCTACTCAAAGGTTAAAAATATAGGTTAAATGCTAAATTACTTAAATTTTATCTTAATATACTACTTTGCCCCTTATTCTATAAAAATAAATTTAGTATTTATATATTTTGACATCATTAAATTAAATAGTCTTTCATTCACTTTAAGAGATGTGTATTCAATTAATACTTTTATAAAAAAATTTAAGCGAATGACTTTTATAAAATTTTAATAATTTTTATGGAGTTTATAAATTTTTATGGAGCTTATAAATTTATGAATGACTTTCAAAAATTTTATTTTCAAAGTCTACAAAAGTCTTGAAATAATGTGAAAGTGAATTTTTCAGATATTTTATTATACTAATACTTAAAAAGTCATTCAAAATCTATGAAAAATCTATTAATGTTTAAAAGTTAATGACTTTTTAAATACCAATCAACTTTTATGGACTTAATAAAATTTATAATAGAATATTCCTAATTTTTATAAACTTTTTAAAGTTTTTAAAAAATTTTATTGAATACTCCTTATTTTTATAGATTTTTTAAAATTTTTAAAAGTTTTTATCGAATACCTATTGATTTTTAAAGAGTTCTTAAATTATCATTAAATATTTTATTTTCTAACTTTTAAAGTTTATAATAATATTTAATTTTCCTAATCCAATACACTCACTTAATTTTTTTTTTTTTTATCAATCAACCAAATAAAAGTCACTACTTTTAAAGAAAAATTTTGTAATGACCAAATTACCCTTACACTTATTCCACATGCTCCAAAATAATTATTTATTTTAAACTCCCCTCTCTCTACAACTCTTTGAAATTAGTAGCTTTAAATTAAAAGGATGAAGCAATTGTAGAATGGGATCCACAAAGAGTATTTGTGTTGGAAAAAGCTTCAAAAGCAAAAATGCAAAAACGCTAACCCTACAAATACAATGATTCCTTTGACCGACCAACTCTATGCGCATGGCACAGGGGAAAACCACCGTATGCCGCGGCGATGATCGTGATTTCCTCCCTTCCTCCCTTTTATCCAATTATTATGCTTCTCTTTGTCCCCATCAAATTTTTATATATATATTTTTTATTACTATTTGTGTCGAAATTGAAAGTTGATCATATAAATGCTAACTACTTCTATTTGATTCCTCTCATCTCAATCTGCAAAGTGACAGACCAAATTCCAGTATTTTACCATGTTTTTTTATTAAAAAATTAGATGAATTTATTGAAATGTGATAAAATGATTTCTTTTTAAATTATGCGTGTGATAAAATGAAGTATTTTAAAAATAGAACTGAATATTAAATAAAATTGGTCGAATCAAAAATTAATTAGTAAATTTATTCAACTGCTCAAACTTAATCCAAACCGCATTTAAGATTTTAAAAAGAGAGATGATTTTGACACTTGTTGTTCAATATTTATCATCCATATTTTTTTTTATCTAACATTGGTGAGAGTACGAAATATTAAATGAGAGAATATCAAATCAACTTCCTTTAAAAATTATAAAATTTTCAATTTTATTAAATGGCAAATAATTGAATTTTTTTATTTTTTGTAATTTATTAAATTTTTTATTTTAATGATATTTGTTTTAGTATGTTATTTCTACATAATATTTTTATAATTAATATAAACTTATTTGGTCAATTAAACTGTAAAATCGATTAATTTACCGATTTAAAAACAGTTAGATTCTAAAATTATTGATAGAATATTTACCATGAGAAGGGAAAAAGCAAACGAGTTATCTTTCTTTTTTTTTTTCTTTTTAAGTGAGCGGTGGAAAAGTGATATATGATTATACAATCGAAATTATTCTCTATTTTGCCTTTTGCATTTGGAATCTTGGATCGGATGCTTTACTTTCTCTGCATATGAAATGGGTAAATTATACAAATTATGTTTTTATTTTCAATTTAATTTTACTATACAATACACATTTATTCATTTTCAATCATTTTTTTAATTTATGAGAATTTCAATTTACATTAATACCATATGTTAAATTGGAAATAAAATTAAGCTTCATGTTGTTATTCTTTTCGGCAAGGGTTTTTTTTTTTTTTTTTAAATAATGTCCAATAAGCAAGAGTTATATTTCTATGATGAATACAAGTGAAATTAGCTTATGCACCCATATATATTATAATGTATTATTGTTTATAATATATTGTTATTTTATAAAAAAAAAATTATTGTCTAATTAGACTTTTCAAGTATATAAAATAATAAAAAATTATAATTAAATTAGTATAATAAATTTTATGTAACAGTATAATTATTTTTTTATATAAAATTCATAGTTTCACCTTTTTTTATTGGCTATTTTTCTCTTTAATTTTTTATTATATAATAAATTAAAAGTTTATTATTGTTAAAATCTTGAAGAAAAATAATATGAAAAATGTTCTATATTGTTAAAATTTTAAAGTATTTTTGCTTAGAAAACTTCTTATATTGTTAAATTTCTAAATTTTTTTTACACTAAAAACTTCTTATATTATTAAATTCTCTATTTTACTTGTCACTTATTAAAATAAAAATATATTATATTATCACTTATAAAAATAATTATTTAATAAATACTCATTTAAAATTGAATGTGAGATCAAAATCAATCATATATACTAATATTTATATTTTTTATAAATTGTATTTGATAATTTTTCATAGTTTTACAAATTCTAATGATAAAATTTCATAGTTTTCCAAGTAGTCATTTTATTTTATTATATTTAAAAGTATTATATTATTTTTAAAAATATGATTAAAATCAATTCAAACAAAAAATTAAACAATATAAATTTTATACTAAAAATATTTTCAAATATATATTTAAAATGCACTATGTCATTATTAATTAATATATACAATTTAATATAATATAAATTATATAATAAAATTAAAAAAATATAAAAATGTTGAATTGACAAATAATTAATATATAAAATCAATTACAATCTCATTATGCAATTTTAGATGAGTGTTTATCATTTGCCAAATAATTAGCTAATATAATATTTTTGATAAGTACAAATAAAATATATTTTTTTTATCATATGGTAAATAAATCGATAATTAAATATTTAGTTTGCTCAATTAATAAAAAATATTTTTGATCAAATTAATCAAAAATTTTAATAATAAAGTAAGTTATTCACATAAAAGAAGTTCTTCATTTTGGTCATTTTAAGATTTTAATAATAATAAATATTTAATTTTCTATATAATAAGAAAAAAATTAAAAATTAAAGAGAAATTCAATAAAGAATAAAAAATATAAAATTTCTTATTTTACATCAAAATAATTATATTAATATTAAAATTTGTTATACTAATTTAATTTTTTATTTTATTTACTTGATAAAATATAATTAGATAATATTTTTTATAAAAATAAAAATATATTATAAAATAATAACAAAATTTAATTATTATTTATATATTAATTTTTAATTATGTCACTAGTTAATTATTTGAGAAAAATAAATATTATATTTATTTAAATTTGATTATTATAATTATTTTATGCAATATGATGAGTCACGGTAATTTATATCTTAAACCTTTATCCATATTGTAATATGGTCTAGAGATCCTAACATGTGCAATAGATGAATGCATGCAAATCTTTTTTTTTGTTTCATTTTTTCTTTTTTTATTGATAAGATTTTTATGTGTGTTTTATATATTATAATTTTATATATTATATATAATTATATTAATATAATACATAATTATATTATATTATTTAATTGTAATTATATTTGTTATAATTATATAATTTAATATAATTGTATAATTTATATTATTATATAAAAATATTATATATAATTTATAATTATAACAATATTTTTAATAATATTTTTTTATCGTAAAAATTGTTATTACTATAGTTACGTTGCTTTTGATTGAAGTATATTATTCAAATATCTAGATAAATTTGTATTGTACTGCAAGTACATTCATTTATGTACATTTGTATTGTATTATAGATATATTAATTTGAAAATGCAAATTCATTAATTTAGAAATCGCGAATACGATGAACAAACGGTCGGTTCAGTTTTTTAGTAAAATTTAATAAATCGAATTTTTTATACTTAAAACTTAACCAAACAGAAATTTTTGAAAAAAACAAATTAACTAAACCAATTGAACTGACATTTATGTATCTATAAATTGAACCAAACCAAATCTATAAAAGTTTGGTTCGATTTGTTTCAATTAAATTATATATATTTTAAATATGATTCGATTTAAATTGGTTTAATTTATTAATTATTTCAATTAATTCAGATTTTTATCAAAAAACATGAACCGAAAAATCAAATTTTTAAAATTTTAAGAGAACCGAACTGATTTTATTAAAGAATCAAATTGAGCCGAATCGAACCAACTCGATTTGGTTGGTTTTTCCGATCTGGTTTTTACTCGCCCCTAATTGTAGCTCATAGTTTTTCTATATGAAAATACATTAATATTATAAATGAGATACACTGATTTTGTACTGTAAATTTATTGGTGTTGTACTATAGCTACATTATTTTTTATTTCATGAATATTATTATTATTTTAGGTACATTACTTTTGATTGAATGTATGCTATTATTGTTGATTTATAAGTTTTTATTTTTTATCATAAAAATTGTTATTTTTATGATATTTGAACAACATTGTTAATAATATTTTTTTATCATAAAAATTATTATTACTGTGGATACATTATTTTTTTACTGAGCTATATTGTTCAAACATCTAGATTATTTTGTGTCGTACTGCAGATATATTCATTTAGGTATATTTATGTTGTGTTATATGTATATTAATTTGAAATATAAGTATATTAATTTAAAATTGCAAAACATAATTTTTTTATATGAAAGTATATTAATATTATAAATGAGATACACTGACTTTGTACTATAAATTTATTGGTGTTGTACTATAAGTGCATTATTTTTTTATTTCAAATATATTGTTAGTATTTTAGGTACATTATTTTTTATTGAAATTACGTTGTTATTGATTTATAAGTTTTTTTTATTTTGATTTTCGTGTTTATCTTAAATTTTTAAATTATCAGATTTATTTATTTTTTAAAAACTAACTTATTTAACTTTTATATAAAAATAAAATGTTTAAAATTAAAATTAAATCAAATTAATATAATAATAAAAAATCCAAATTGAATTAACTAAATATTATATCAATTTATTTTAATTACAATAATAAAGAGAAAATCAATAAAATAAGAAAAAACAGAAAAAAGAGAGATTTAGTCGTAAAAAATTGGTATATTTTTGAAAAAAGATAAAGGTATGTTTTTTAACACATATAACGTGTTTTTTTAAGTGAAACGGTGTGTATTAAATTGAAATTCATTGTGTATCTTAGACACAGGTTCAGGATATACGTATTTAAGAGTTACAATTAATTTTTTTAGTAAATATAGCATAGTGAATTTTTTTTATTTTTTAATTGAAGAAATAAATTCTTTTTTATTTATCACTATGATGAAAAATCAAATTCTCATTATATATATATATATATACTCTGTCTACTAAGAGTTAAAAAAAAACTCTAAATGATTGAGTTTTTTTAATCAATTGCACAAATTAACTGCTGATTTAAAAAAAAATAGTAATCCTAGAAAAATTAAAAGTAGCATGGGTTCAAGAATTTAATTATGTTTAATTGTACATGCTGGGAATAATTGCAAGAGAAAGTTTAATATTCATTCAATTATTTATAACAAATTATGGTATGTGTGCGTATTTTTTTTTAAATTAAATGATTTATTAACTCACATTCAAAGTATACTATATAATTTTTTTTAAAGAATCTCCCTAGTAAAAAACAGTCCATCCACCGCCTGCAGATTTTTTTTTTTCTCACTCTCTCTCCTCCCGCCACGTGGAACTTCAGAGAACACTGGACCCCATTCCACCCCGATTAGGTCTCTAACTATCAATCTCGTTGTATCTCTCCTCCGCACTATCAATCTCTTTCCCTCGCTCTGTAATTCCGCCGTCGTTTAATCGGCAATTCTAAATTATTCTATTTATTCACTTCATACTGGCGGATTTTACTTAAAATTGTCCTGGATCCAGATGCATTTATGATCATCCGATCTCCCTCGTGATCCGCGACATTAACTCCTCCGCGCGAGGTCTTGACTTCTGTCTCTCTCTCTCTCTCTCTCTGTATATATATATATATATATATATATACACACACACATTGATGGGAATGTGGGTGGATTTTTGTAGGTTGTTTGTTTCATCGAATTGACTCGGAATTGAGAAGATAAAACAAAGAAGAAAAAGAAAGAGGGAATTTTGGTAGTGCCCTCTAATTGCGTGCTGAATCCTGAAAATGTCGGGCCCACTTGATCGATTCGCCAGACCATGTGAGTAAGCTAGTTGTTGGATTATGTGGTTTGATCCATTTGGGTTATGTTTGATTTTTGTATTTCACTGTTTTTAGGGCTTCATCGTGCTCTTTGTTGCTCTACTGTTTTGTTGCTACTTATAACTGAGAAGTACTCTGATTTTTTTCTTATTTTTTTATAAGTTTATTATATTTTTAGGTGAAAAGGAATAGCCTAAGCTTTAGTTGCTTGTAGAGTGACTGGAGATATTGGGGGTTCTTAAAAATGTGTGATTTGTCTTTAGCAGCTTGATGATGTTGTAGTTTTCAGCTTCATTTAGTTTTCTTTTTTAATTTCACTGTTTTTCTTTCGTTTTCTTTTAACTGAGATATGTAAATTATAAGATGTCTATTCTATTATGATTGTAAACATACACAGAAAACTGCTGTAAAATTATAAGATGTCTATTCTATTATGATTTTGAATGGACATTGTAGTATCCTGGGTAGGTTGCTGATTCACTTGTGATGACAATGGTGTTGTTTCCTTAATTTTGATGTGGCAGGCTTTGAGGGGTTCTCAGGTAGTGATGAGAGAAGAGAGAGAAAATCTGATTTTGAGAACTCTGAGGATGAGAGGCGAACTAGAATTGGGTCACTAAAGAAGAAAGCAATTAATGCATCCACTAAATTCAAGCATTCTCTGAAGAAAAAGAGCAGTAGAAGGAAGAGTGACGGTAGAGTCAGCTCCGTTTCAATTGAGGATGTTCGGGATGTTGAAGAATTGCAGGCTGTTGATGAATTTCGACAGTCATTAATCATGGATGAACTACTACCGGAAAGACACGATGACTATCATATGATGTTGAGGTGCTTGTATTCCTCACTTCATACATTATTTGCTTGTCTTTATACAAGCTTTCTGTGTATGTTTACAATTATTCCTGTAGTTATCTTAGCAAAACTATAAACTTATATGTTATAATGTGAGTTGTTGTAATCGAATAATGCATTGGTCCTGAAAAGCCTTATGCTACTTAGGAGTTAATTCTGATTATAATCATTCACATGTGATGTCTAATCCAATATGTCTTAGTTCATCATTATCCAGAGTTTATTATCGTTTCCATGTTTTTTCCTGTATATTTTAATTAACATCATCTTGAGATACTTTTTTTCTGATAATGGTTGATTTCATATTGATCATTTTCGTAGTTTTCCTTTTCTTCTACTTGTTATTTAACTGTCAGTAGATAGTGACAAGTTCAAGTCTCTTACATCTCCTAGGTTCTTGAAAGCAAGGAAGTTTGACATCGAAAAAGCAAAACACATGTGGGCTGATATGCTTCAATGGAGGAAGGAATTTGGTACTGATACTATCGTGGAGGTACTAAATTTACAATTTCGTTAAAATTCTTTGACACCCTTTGATCCTTTAATTTGTTCAATTCCGTCTGTTTTGCTTGTGCTTTCAGGATTTTGAATTTAAAGAGTTGAATGAAGTTTTGAAGTACTACCCCCATGGTAATCATGGTGTGGATAAAGAGGGGAGGCCTGTTTACATTGAAAGATTGGGAAAAGTTGATCCACACAAACTTATGCATGCTACGACTATGGATCGGTTTGTAAAGTACCATGTGCGGGAGTTTGAGAAAACTTTTGCAATAAAATTTCCAGCTTGTACCATTGCTGCAAAGAGGCATATAGATTCAAGCACAACAATTTTAGATGTTCAAGGCGTGGTATGTAGCATGTAACATTGTGGAGTGCGCACCCAAGACACCAAAATGTCTTATTACTCATTTCTTTTTATTGTCAATCATGTAGAGTCTTAAGAACTTCACCAAGAATGCACGGGATCTCATTATGCGGCTGCAGAAGATTGATGGTGACAATTACCCTGAGGTTTAGACCTTAATTTTATGTGATGTGATTAATTCCTCCAGTTTTGCATAAAGTCTTATGCCATTATCAGCAAGCATAAATTATGTTACATCGTCAATGTTAACGTTTTGTGCTGGTTTAACCACTGCAGACACTCCACCAAATGTTCATCATCAACGCTGGTCCTGGATTTAGACTGCTATGGAGCACTGTAAAAACCTTTTTAGATCCCAAAACCACCTCCAAGATTCATGTATGTAAAATTCTTCTCTTCTATGCATTGAAAGCATTCTGCTTGCTGATAATTCATTGACTATATCTTTTTGTGGTACTCATTTAGGTTCTTGGAAACAAGTATCAGAGCAAATTGCTTGAGATTATTGATGCTAGGTAAAAGTGGCTGGATTTAGCTATAGTTCACGTGGTATTATATAAATCCATATGTGCAATTCACCAACTATCTCTTTCTCTCTCCCTCTCCCTCTCTTTTTTCCAGTGGTCATTCTTTGTTCCAATCCAAATTGTATAATTGGTATCAGAAACTTACAACAATGTTGCAATTAATACAGTGAGTTGCCAGAATTTCTTGGTGGTACCTGTACCTGTGCAGATCAGGGAGGTTGCCTTCGATCAGACAAGGGACCATGGAAGAACCCAGAAATATTGAAGGTTTATTACCATGACATTTTCTATATGCAATATGGATGTTAAATGTGTGCATTGCACTTTTATTTTATTTAACAACTCGATATACTTTTTTGTGATCGAGAATTGTTTTGTTGCAGATGGTTCTTAATGGTGATGCACGGCGTGCCAGGCAGGTTGTAAAAGTTCTAAACAGTGAGGGGAAGGTTATTGCTTATGTTAAGCCACATTACACAATGGTAAGACATGCTGATTAGTTCTCAGTTTCCATATGGACATACAGCAATTTTCTGTTTCCTGATGATTACTTGCCTTTGATATTCTGTAGCGGATCAAAGGTAGTGATACATCCACTGCTGAGTCAGGATCTGAAGCTGAAGATATTGCTTCCCCTCAAGCACTGAAGAGTTATTCGCATCTTCGACTGACCCCTGTTCGTGAAGAAGTATGTATTGATGCGTAATCCTACTATATTTATTACTAAATATGCTTACTCATATAGTTTTGGGCTTTCAAATTTCTTATGCCTTATTTTCTGTGCAGATGGCAGTTGTATCTTTTTTAAACATTTCTTTAGTCAGTGCCAATTCACAAAGCATGTCAGTTAAAGATATACCTAGATATAGTGACAATATATAATTTAAAAAATAAAAATAAGTAATTGAAAGCACAGTGTTTAACTAATTCATTCATTGCTGAATGTTGGTCTTCAGCAGAGTATTCATTTCACTGTATTTTTTTTTTTTTTTCCAGGCTAAGATAGTTGGAAAGGCAAGTTATGCTGCTAACCACTCAGGGTATGATGAGTATGTTCCTATGGTTGACAAGGCCGTTGATGCTAGTTGGAAAAACCAAGTGTCCATTCAGAGGCCTTCTGTTTCTAAAGGTTAGTGAGTGAAGTGGTGTTTACTGGTTAATGCATCATTGTTGTGAATTTGTCTCTAGGCTGTGCTTGTGTATTTTGCTTGACGGTCACTGCAGTTTCTTCATGAAAGCAGAGTATTCCTGCACTCACTGAATTACATCCCTCAGTCTGACATAAGCACAATGACAACCTGCTTTCACTTTAAAATATTATGCATAGGGGATTGACTCACATGTATAGGTGACAGGCTTTTTTTATTTTTTTGGGTTAAATTTGTGCCCTGTCTTTACGACTTCTACCAGAAACCTACCCTATTGACTATGCTGTTTTTAGTTTTTACTGATAAGAGCTAACAATTTGTGGTTCCATTCCATACACTTAAAGGGAGAAAAGGTCCAATTACTCATCTCTATGGCATTTGGTTGAGTTAGTTCTGGTTTTTGAGGGGAGAAGGTTGACTTCCATTTAGATTACTGCTTTCATCTGTATGGTTTCTGAGCACTTCTCCGACAGTTCACTCCATTGTTGTCTTTATCTGTCTAAGCAAATTGCGGACCAATTTGTTCTTAGCTTTTACTGTTTTCAACTCTTTTTGCCTTCAAATGTTTTTCAATGCCTAATTGATAAGATTTTTACTGGGGATGCGACAAAGTAGGAGAACCCTTATCCTAAATTAATACAGGTAAATGTTATTTATTTGTGCAGTTGCTTACAATTTCATATGTTTGGTACATTATTTGATTGATACATCTACATGTTCTTTTTCCTTTAACCTGGCAAGCAATGATGATATTTTTAGTGCAGCAATACTTACCCTTCCCGATACTCCGAAGACACTAGAAGGAATTCAAGTTAGAATTTTGGCAGCAGTTATGGCTTTTTTTATGACACTCTTCACTCTTTTCCAAACGCTGGTGTTCCGTGTGACTAAGAGGCTTCCCCACACACCATCTGATATTGATCAAAGTTCATCTGAGCTTCCTCCGGATGCAACACAGGAAGAATTTCGCCCTCCTTCACCTTCTCCAGTTTTTACTGGGGCAGATCTCCTCCCTTCTGTTCTGAAAAGGCTAGGTGAGCTTGAGGAGAAAGTTGATACACTTAAAGCAAAGCCATCGGAAATGCCCTGTGAGAAGGAAGAATTGCTGAATGCTGCTGTTTGTCGTGTGGATGCCCTAGAAGCAGAACTAATTGCTACTAAAAAGGTATGGTTTGCTTGAATTCAGAATATTATTTTCCAATTCATAACCACATTGTTAGGACTCTTAACTGTTAAGTGGAGATCATAATCTGCAAAGCTATTATGTGTTAGCTGTCATGTGAAATCTCAGACGGATTTCTATGTTCATTTTAGGATTGCAAAATTTAGTTGTCTTCACTATTAAGATGGCAACCTAGTGGCACTTTATTTTGGAACTTGGTGACATCTTTTTTCATAAGGTTGAATCAGTACTTTCACTTTATTGGGTTCTAACACTTAAGTGTTGCTTGAAAAGAAACCTTGTTTATGTTCACATGGCGGAATACACACAATTGAGTCTTCTTGAATATTGAGTGCTTTGCTTTTACATGGGCAGGGAAATAGATTTTGACACCAATTTTTCTAGTGAAGGAAAAACACTTTTGATTCTGTAACTTTTTACATGTTAGTATAGTATATTTTCTGTTTGTGCATTTTTGTGTTAATTACTGCACAAAAAGGAGCATCATTATATAGTCCATTTTCTGAAAGAGGCTTAATGTTCTTGATCATTTGTGTTTCCTAAGCAGGCTCTACATGAAGCTTTGATGAGGCAAGAAGAATTACTTGCTTATATAGATAGTCAAGAAGAGGCCAAGTTCCGGGTAAGGAGGTTAATTTTTGTTTTTTTTCCAATAAATGGATTGCAAATACGCTTTTTTTTAAAAAAAATTGATATATGTATTTGATGCATTTCTCTGCATTTCAGAAAAAGAAGTTTTGCTGGTAAGATATTTTGCCAATGGAGGGAGACTTTGACGATGTCTTGGCTAGCACAAAATGTTGGCTATTCTTTACAATTGTTTAACACATTAGCACCAATGTTTGATAGTGCTAAGGATACTTTCTAATTGATGTGAGCTTCTGTTGATTGCAAATGAACACAGACATTGTTGTAAGGAATTTCTCGTATGACTAGTATTATTCTGAAGTCAATGAGTGTGGTTTGGTTTGTCCAATTTTATTTTTTAGTTCCATACATGTTTTTCTAGCACGAGTTCACTTGGTAACCGTTAAGGGTTTTTCCTATATTAATAGTTTTTATGCGCCATATCGTCCAAAGTGCCTAGTTTGGTACGAAGCGTATCTTTTTAGCTATTAGGCGTGTCAGCAGCTACTCGTTCAGTTGATTGAGTGCCTCTAAGCTTGTCTAATATGAATTCACTTGGGAACTGCATTTAACGTTTCCTTTCAGAGTTTGGTCACACTGGGAAGATGGGATTCTGCTATTTATTGACGTTAACAACTAATAAATAGACAGGTATAATTTTTACCATCTTAGGGCGTGTTTCTGGACTGTCCGATCTGCTTTATACATCTAGCGAAAATAGCTAGCATTCCACAGTGACAAACTTCCGGGGCTTCTGGATTTCAGGATTATAATCACTGTAACATGCAACAAGTTCCTCTTCTCATATATGGTAAGAAACATATTTTTTTGGTCTTTTCAACCGCTAGGGGACTCAAATTCTGAAAAGCTGTGAAGGCGACAAAGTCAGTCCACCTTAAATCCATATTTGGGAAACTGACCATCAGTATGATATGAAATAGCTCGAGTCTTTCTTTAATTTCATCATCAGTAATATTTTAGTGCCAAGTTCTTTTGAATTTCTAGTGGTAGCCAAAACTTGCACAAAACAAGTTTGTTTCATAAATTAAATTTTATTATAGATCAAAACAAATTTTCTTTTCCACTTTATATTAAACATCAGCAGAACTGGAGAATACATTCCATAAATTACGCTGAAGTCAATAGTCATTCTTCCTTGAACATTTATTAACAAGATAGGAAAAGATTGCAGTGTCTATGTTTTACAAAGGTTTGAGTTTGAGTATTACACAAACCAGAAAGCACATATATAATAACATATATAGGGCAAAAAAATATTTCTCACGGCCACTAGTATCAGTAACTCTTGAGTATCGTACGGAGCATTGCAGAAAAACCAGCACTTTGGACCTCACTCACCGTTATGAATTCTTCATTCAAAATCCAAAAAACTGAAATATGAAAGCGTCAAATTAGAACCGGTATCATGTGCATGACTATAATAGCAAGAACATTAGAGAACGAGGCAACACTTGCATACCTTCTTCTTCTTATTCTTTTTCTTGTCAATGTAAGCCTGGAGTTCCTGCTGTTTAACAATTGCATCCTCAAGTGCCTGCACAAACAAAAAAGTGAAAATGCAGAAGCTACGTTAAAATTATACGCATTAGCTCTAACGAAAGTTTTCTCATTAATTTTCCTGTATGGCAAGAACAGAATTAACAATCAGGTAGAGACCTTCTTAGTTGCAGATAGCTCTTGCTCCAGGAAATCAGCGCGTCTTAGAGCAGCATTCAGCATTTCCTCCTTCTCTGGTGGCATGGTAACAGCTCTTGAGGCAAGAATATGCATCTTCTCTTCCATTTCGGCCATGCGAATCATCATGTTCTTGTAGTCAGCTGTGGAGATTGAGGGTGCTGGCAGTGCATGGTGTTTCAACATCGCATCATCATAGTAAACCTGACTACCATAGATAGCAGCTTCAGTAAGTTTTCTTGGCATGCTGCGTGTCATGCGAACCATGGTGACAATTCCCATCACAAAGGCCATCACCCCACTAAAAATTGGATTGCTAATTGCATTAGACTTGCAAGCATCACCTGCAGGGAAAGGAGCTGCAGCAATTGAAATGAAATGTTATGTTGTTATTCATAGAAGGTGGTCGATTGCATAATGCAATTTTTTTTAACTTCTGTAGACATTGTACGAAAACTGTAACAATTAAGAAAGTAATTCACCTGTTCTCCAGATAACTTATGCCATAGAGTTTATCATAATGTTAGAGCAGAAGGTTGATCTTGGGCTATGATTTTAGGAAAGATATGTATCATATCAATAAATTGTATACCTTTGGAGATGCCATATCCATCATTCTGCCCTGTAGTCCAAGCAGCATCCAGAGGCTTGTCAACCATTGGAATGAGGTTGTCAAAGTTGCTCTTTTTGCTAATAGGAAACTGCAAAAGCATAAAAGAGGATTACAAGCAAAACTACACAAGTTGATGACCTTCAAATAAAATCACAATTTGAGATCTTACAATTTTTAAGATTTTAATCTTTTTTTTAAAGTATTAAGTTGAAGTTAACAAATTTATCAGTTAGTTAAGCTATATGCTAACTTAAGCTGGTTCATCCTAGTTTTATCTCTACATATTCAGCATTTTCATTATTCTGCATTTCTGATATCTACATCTTCAGCATTTTCATTATTATGCATTTCTGATATCAGATAGAGATACAGAAAACATACTTCTTCAGAAACAGGAACAGGAAAAGGACAGGATTTTAGTTGCTCAACATCCACAACTGGTTCTACACGGAAAGAATCCACTCTCTTCACCATGTTCAACATCACCCGAAGAAGGGTAAAAAGTTCAGAAGGTTAAGCAATTAGTCAATAGTATAAAAGTCATACAATTTCAAAAATCATGTTCATTTGTGCACTCAAATGTAACAAATGGGAAGGCCCTGAACCTATGAAAACTGGCACCACACTATGGCACTGACAAAGTTTTTTTTGTGCATACCTTTTCATCTTCAGAGATTGTCTTCTCCTCAATTCCTGACAAAGTTCTCTTGCATTTGGCAGCACCATTTTGAACCATCTGCATCATCAAAATAGAAAATTTTTCATTCTCTTATGTATCCTGTACAATACTCTCCATCAATGGAAGGAAATAATATTAACAAATACAATCCATAAACCGCAGCAATTTTACCTTCATTATTTCTGGATCATTCCATGGACCCTTGTCGGAGTGCATACAACCACCCTTATCAGCACAAGTACAAGTACCACCCAAAAACTCTGGCAGCTCACTGGTTGCAGTCCAGAAAAAATAATTAGACAATGAGGTTCAGCAGGGAAATTTAGAAGATATGCTCTTGGAACAAGTCTTACCATATACAAATAATAAGTGATAAATATTTTCTGGAAAATACAGGTTTTTATGTAATCAACAAAGGATTAACCAACCTAGCATCAATTATTTCAAGCAACTTGCTCTGATATTTGCCACCCAGGAACTGGCCAAAAGAAATTGTTTAATAGTTTAGTGACATTACTAGAACGTAAGCAGCAATATTTGAAGATGAAAAGGTGATGAATACTTGCATGAATCTTGGAAGCAGTCTTGGGGTCAATGAACTGCTTGACAGTGTTCCATAGAAGCCTGAACCCAGTACCACCATTGATGATGAACATGCGATTAAGGGACTGAAAATCAAATATTCAGTTAATGTCATGAAAGTACAAACCTGTTGTTCATCTATTGCAAGGAAGGATAAATCTCACAAAGAAAAAAAAAGACTACCTCAGGGTAATTATCACCATCAATCTTTTGAATACGCGAAATAAGTTCCCTTGCAGTTTTTGTGAATTGTTTTAGTCCCTAAGGCCGTGGAAATTTTAGTTAGTGCTAGACTAAAATAAAACAAGAAATATAATTGAATTCAACTTCACAAATGATAAGATGTTATAACTATCTGTTGTTTTTCCATCCAGCACTAAGAATCTTCACATACCACTCCTTGCACATCCAAAATAGTGGTGCTCTGATCAATGTGCTTCTTTGCGGCAACTGAACAAGCTGGAAACTTGTAAGTAAAGGCTTTTTCAAACTCCCGTACGTGGTACTTAACATATCGATCCAATGTTGTGACTTGCAGCAGCTTGTTAGCATCAACTTCACCCAGTTTTTCAATGTACACGGGTTGTCCTTCCTTATCAACCCCATGGTATCCTTGTGGATAGTGTTTCACCACTTCATCTATTTCTTGGAACTCAAAGTCCTAAAAATGATGAGGCAAATGAAGATTAGATTAGAGAACCATATGGATGCCTTATACAGGGGCATTGTAACATATCTTCTTCAACTTGTTTATGTGATTACCTCAATGATTGTATCAGTACCAAATTCCTTTCTCCACTGGAGCATATCAGACCACATTTGCTTTGCTTTCTCAATATCAAATTTCCTGGCCTTCAAAAATCTATATTGAAATACATGTGGAAAACCGAGATCATTTTCTGTATCATCCAAATAATCAATGCTCAAGTAGCATCTAGACAAATTTAGGCAAACAGAGTGCAACGAAAAAAATTAGTTGAAAACAAGATTACAAGCAGAAACTATATTAGTTGTTGCACATCATGACTTCAATCATTAATGGTATTAGAAAAGGGAAGTATGTACCTGAGCATCATATGGTGATCATCATACTTTGATGGTAGCAGCTCATCTAGGATAAGTACTTGGCGAAATGCATCCACTGCCTGTAATTCCTCAGCATCAAGGTTATCTTCAATAGCAACAGACATCACTCTGCTGTGTCTGCGACCCTTCTTTGTCAAAGAATTCCTGAACTTGTTGGAGGCATTAATTGCCTTCTTCTTTAAAGCTGCAAGCCTGTTCTTCCTCTCATCCTCAGAGTTCTCAATTCCATGCTTTTCCAGACCTGCTTAATCAAATATTTAAAGGCAATAAAACATAATGTGTAGGATCCCTTTAAGAAACCTGGACATGTAAATTAACATAAACAGCCAAGGTTAAATCAAATGTCAAATGCAAAAATCACAAAAAAATTTTCTTGAAAATGGATGGAACTTAAACAGTTCCATTTCAAAAGCCCTATTGTTCATCTTCCTCTATTCATTAATAATGATAAATATGTTGCTGAATGCTTACCTGCTTTGACATGTCGGTCAAGCGGCCCGGACATAGCGTCGGCCATGTCCATGATTAAATCCTATAATGCCCACCAATTCCAAGTAGTTAAAATAGAAGGAGATTGAGGCACCATCAACAATTTTGCCCCTCACGAAATATGTGCTTACCTACAACCACATCAAAAATGAGAGAACTGCAATATCCAAAGTGAAAAGAAAAGGTCATTACACTGTCCATTTCAGCATGTAAATATCTAAAGACAAAGAAACATAGCAACCAAAATACAAACGACATGTATGCATAACATAGACTTATCATTTTAAGCACTCGTACAACAAAACCAATACGTAAATCAATTAAAGAAACCAAATTCTCTAGTGAAAAAAAATGCATTAAAAAGGGTAGGTGCTAAACTTATCCAAATTAATACAGGGCAGCTAATATCCTCAAAAGGGTCGCTGCAGGTTATCAAGAAATGCAAGAACCTTGGTGCATAATGAAGAAAGAAAGAAAGGAAAAGGGAGATATTACCTTTTGGCCAGCATATAGGCAAGTATATGGGCAAAAGAAGACAGGTATATATGTATTTAAAAACAGAAATGATATCTAAAATCAGAGGTCTGCTCCTAAGAGGGCGGCTCTAGAAATGGAGAGAAAAGATATATTATGACATTTGACAGAAATAGAGATGATAAAAAAGGGTTACTTGCTATGCATTGACGAGTTCTTCTCCTTGTTGTTTATTTCTGAGCTGTAGTTGAACGGAAAAAGATTACATTAGATTAGATTAGGTAGATAAATAGATACAGGGAAAGCTAAATGCTTGCCACTCCGTTCAATTTCTTTCCTTTTAACCAACGCGCACAAATCTTTAACTAACTTTGTATAACGTCCCTCTGTTTTCCCGGCAAAATTTACTGCTACTTCCTTTAATTTATATATATGTACTATGCATATTAAGGTTATGATATGTACAGCATGGGGCTAAATAGTCTAATGGTTAAGTGTCAGTAGTTCATGTTTTTAAATTATTCTGACAGTTTCATCTCTTTAAATATTTATTGGGTTAATTGTCCAATAATCTTCTGCTATATAATTACATTTTCTTTTATAAAGATTTAATGTACTATTCTAAGGGACGATATTTTTTTTGCTGCTCGAATAGCGGAAAATTCCTTCAATTCGCAATGTGGCATCTTCAAATATAATTACATTAACATTTAATATTATAAACTCATCAATTTTGAAAAATTTTTTAATTTTAAAAATAATATAATTTTAAATGTTATATATGTGATTGTATTTAACGATGTCATAGCACGGATTGAAAGATTTTTTGCTAGTAAAAAAATATTATCCCAATCAAGGGATAATAAGTCTAATTATTCGACTTATTATAAATGGTTAGGATATAGTTTGTTTTTAGTTTAGGTTTTCTCCTCCAATTAGCCTTTTTACTATTATGTTAAATTCCTGTTTTGTTTTTATCATTTTACGCCAAACTTAATATAATTGTATTCTTTGTTGGCCTTTTGTTCAAAAGTGTCATTGATTTATGAGTGCTAAGGGATGTATGATACATATACTATTATGAGAATGAGCAAATTAGAGATGAACTCCTATATAGGGAGTGAAATTCATCTGATTTTGCAGCCATATATAGGGAGTGAAATTCATATAGAATTAAATTTATGCACATTAGAGCACATATATATACATTTTAGCTGTTCGATGTATCTTTTTTTTTTTTTTAAGATTAAATTACTAAAAGTGAAATATATATAAATTAATCGCAATGAAAAACAATAAAACAATCTCATTTGCAGTTATAAATGTGATCAAAATCTTCTATCCAATTAAAATCATAAAAACAATTAGTTAACTTGTAAGAATGTACAAAAATTCATACTTTTTATTAATAATTAAGTTGTTTTTAAAAGGAAATAATATAATTTTTAATAATTATAAATGTTCTTATAGACACTTCATACATATATACTGATGCTTGTGCCAATGAGTATTTGATACAAAAATAAGTCCAAAGTAAGTTGCCATAAACAGTTGGCATGTGGTTGAGAATAGCATATTATATGCTGTTCAGGATTTTCTTTTCTTTTTTTTTTTTAAAAAAAAAGGATTTTGAATGTATATTAGGATGATATGGTTAAACTATATACACAATTATTAATGAGTTGGTTGGTATGCTTTGAGGCATTAAGTCAATTTCTTGTTTTGTGGTACTCCACTAATGAATAATAAGCTGTAGGCATCTGTTTGTGGTACTTGTAATTAGCAATTGAACATTGCTACAATTATTATTCTTATAGTCTTTGAGGCCCCATGAGGAATAGTTTTGTTAAATAAATTAACATGTAATTGTTGAAGATTTTGATGTGATGAAGAGCAAGATTAGGTTACTCATCAACACTCTAACAACATATCCAAACTAAAATTCTTAACCTGCTAAAAAATTCTGATTTTGGTGACTTTTATATTGAGAAAAATTATTATAAACTATTTAAACTCATCATTTATCACTGTCTTTTAAAATAAGAAGATTTTCAAATCTCTTATAGAAGGTGAAATTCTATGAAATTCATCATTTTCACAATTAAATTTTTTATTATGAAAATATTTTTAAATCTGTGAATTTATTATATGAAACATATAAGATTTTACAAATCTATGAATTTTTCTCATTAGAAGTCCAATTGGTGATTTCCTATGTAGTTAAAGTAGTCATTTCCATATAATTTACATCACAAAGGTAAAAACTTTTGCCATATTGATAGATGGAAAATCATATTGAGAGTTGGTATCCCTTAGATTTTTAAATAAGAATGCACAAATAAATCTAAAAAATTTTAAAAATACTCCCTCCCTCCATTCTAATATAGGTAACCTTTTTAGATATTTCATATGAATTAAGAGAGCACTTAATAGATTTAATTATAAGAAAAATAGTTAAATGGGACTAAATTATCCTTCAATAGATATATTTAAAATTTATTAGTTAATTATTGTAAAAATAATTGTGGTACATTTTGTTATTTCACTCAAACTTTCAGGTGTTCTAATATATTAAGTACTTCGTTAATTCATTCACTTCCATCTATATTAACAAGTTCTTTTTTTTTTAATTTTTGTTCAAAACTAAAAATTTTCTTTTTAGAATACAAAACAACAGTTTGAAAATATTAGAAAGACTTATAAAATATTGCAAAATTAATTAATACATGTAAGGATAACGCAAGGATAAAATAATAAAGAAAAAATTAATATTATATTGGATACATGAAAGTGACTAATAATTGATTTTTTTTTTATTTTAAAAAATATCACTTGCATTGAAATAGAGAGAGTAAATAATATACATCATATCTTAATATACTTTCTAAAAAGATTCAATTCAAACTTTTAAACCGTAAAGTATAAGCACAATGAACATGATACAGTGGGCTCAAATACCTAATGAATATTTGTAATTTTGTTTGTTTTATTTATTTGTTGCGAAAACGTATCCGAGAATATTTATTTTCTTTTCATATTATGAAGGAGCGTCAATTGAATTAGTAAAGTATAAATATTTGACAACTCAATTCATTAGAAGTTAGATTAATAATATTTTAAAATGTATGTAACTTTAAATTTTTATCATTGATTTTATTACTTGAAAATAACTATTTTCATTATATTTGTGACAACAAAAAAAAATCATGTGTTACTATTTTTTAAAAATAGTATTTTTATCATCATTTACTATTTATTATTTAATTATATGCATTTATTATGGAAGATAATTTTATATTTGATTAGATAGTGATATCTATTATATGAAAATTAATTTATATTTCAAAGCACAATTAGTTTATTATACCTGATTATCTAGTTGTGTGAGTATTTAATTTTTTAGAGCGACTTAAGTTTCTCTAAATCTTAATTTGTTAAATTTACATCTAATAAAAGGAAAAGTAAGATAACTGAATATGTGATATGTGCATACTTCTATTGTAACGAGTGTGAGAAAATTAATCATTTAGCTAGCTTGATTGACATAAAAGGAAAATGATTGAAAATATATTTTATTTTAAAATGAATTTTCAATTCTTGAATTTTCTTGAATGATTTTTTTTTTTTCAAGTCCATCATCAATCTTAGATATAATCAAACTTGAATTATGCTTCTTGGGAAAAATATTGCTTTTTTTTAGGATGGAGACATCACTTATTTTGCAACAACTGAGTAAAGAAAATTTTTCTAAGAAAGACTTAATTTTTTTTTATTGGTTGCAAAGAAGTATGGAATCAAAGAAAATTCGAACTTGAGTCTGACCATGTAACTTACTCCAAATCAAGGAATCTATAGATGATGATCTAGTATCGCTAGTAACTAAAATTTTAAAAATTGAGAATTTTACTCTTAATAGATAGAAAAAAATTATGGTTCCTATCAGTGCATATGCTTGAGAAGAATTTTTTCCTATTTAATTTTCAATCTGAAGAGGGAAACAAAGAGGGTTCGCAACAAAGGTCCATTGACTTGCAGAAGGCCATTGATTCTAAATTACAGCCTCGAATGAAACTCGATGTCTCAAAGACTCATAAGCTTCCTATATGGGTTCCACGGGAGTTTTGGTATATGGAGATTAGTGTTTGCAGGACTCCATCATGCATTAACTAGTGTACTAGTTCTCATTCAAGACTCAGTTATACAGGTATGCTAGCTGAAATGGATTTACACAATAATTTTTCAACTAAAGTGATACTAAAATATGAGCTAGATAACAAGATTGAACAAAGTGTTGCTTATGAGTAAAGCTTAATTTGTGTGCATATCGTAAGATATATGGGCTAAGTGTCTTAATGTTTAGAATAGCAAACAAGCATGGAAAGTCATATGTATAAGGATCTCAACATCCAAAATACTATTGACCTGAATTGAGCTTCTCAGTCTAAAGCAGCAAAGGCTTCACTGTTCAAATGAAATGATTAAATTGTTTCTTTTTATGTGGATGGAACACCCTAATTTTGAGGGAATTGTGAAAGCATTTTGGGATTTATCTCTATATTTAATTGCCCTTTATTTATTATCCCTTAAATCTAATTCTTTTAGATGAGGAAAGAGCCTTAATAAGTCACTTGCAAAAGTTACTAAAGCAATAGGAGAGTTTTCTAAAGCAGAAATCCAGAGTTACATGGATAGATCTTGGTGAAGGTAATACCAAGTACTTTTATAATTATATAAGACAAAAGAAGAATTAGAAATAAGATTACAAAGATTAAGCAACCTGGTAGGTCTTTTCTTTATGAACAAGAAGAGATTAGGAATGTAATGGTGAAGTATTATCAATAATTTCATTAGTGTGAGCTCTACTAAATTTTGGCGGGATTATCTTTTAAAGAAGGCACACTTCCAATTAGGTACCATGGGTTTCCCCTAATCTCCTCCATACTTATAAAAGATCATTCCTATGAACCAGAGAAAAGGAAGTTGAAACCTAGTCAAAGTATGTTGCAACTAAAGGGAGCTAGACCTGATTGCAGAGGAACAGAGCTGGAGCAAGTTATTACGGATTTTAGTTAATTAGTTATTTAATGATAGAGTTAGTTACACTAGTTAGCTGAGCTGGCAGTCGCAGTTAAGCAAATCATTTTGTATATAAGCAAGTCTTACTTGCAATTGTAAGGACGAAGCTCATTAATAAAATACGACTCATTTTCTTCGTTCTTATCATTTTCTAAGAAGGTATCAGAGCTTTGAGAAGGATCTGGAGTCTTCTTCTGTTTTCCCTCTTCTTTATCTGTACGATTTTCTTTTCCTTCAACCCTAATCTTCTTTAAGCTTCATTTAATCCATCAATGACAGACATTTACTCCAATAATTCTTCAACCTCGAATGTTTCTTTGCAGAATCCATCAGAAGATTCTTCATCTCCGCGCATCATTCACCATGTTGATAATCACAGCTCGGTGGTGGTAAAGCCGGAGCTTACCTCTATGAATTTTACTGCGTGGAAGAGGTCATTCCTACTTGTTGTGTCCATCCGCAACGAGGATTTGCTATCTTCAGCAACTCAAAGGTTTTCTCAACCTGATGATTCGAGGATTTGCTATCTTCAGCAACTCTTGTGTTCAGTTTGTCAAGGAACTAGGTTTGTGGATGCATATTTCACTGTACTCAATAGCATCTGTGAAGAATTAAGAAGTTATAGGCCTTTGAGTCAATGTTCACGTGGTAAATGTAACAAAGATTACTTACATTGACCTGCAAAAAAAAGGATTATGTCTTCAAATTTCTCAATGGATTGAACAAGAGTTTTCAAGCACTCAAGTTTCAGATTATACTTATGAAGCCCTTCCCTACTTTGGATCAGGCCTATAATATGGTTTTGCAAGAAGAAAATCAAAGATCTCTTTTGATGCAGTATCAAAATTCAAGTGCTTTAGTAGTTAATAAGGATAAAGATTATTTGTTTTGCACTCACTGTGGCAAGACTAGGTACACAAAAGAAACTTGTTACAAGCTCATAGGCTTTTCCTCCTGGGTTTAAGTTCTCCAAAGGGAAAAATGGTTCTGCAACCACCAATTCTTCTAATGTTGGTTCTGCTAATGCCTCCATTCTAAAAGCACCACCTCCTATCCATTCACCTTTGTTAGCAGTGAGTTTGCCTCAGTTGAACTTAACCCAATATCAGATTACTGAACTTTTGACGGTGCTTGGTGAGCAACTCAAAACTGTCAATGTTGCATCTTCCTCCATTACTGATCAATATGCTGGTAATACTATAGGTAAGTCTTTTTCAATGTTTTCTGCATCTAATGCTCATTTGTTTAAATGCTTGTTGCAATCAAAGGTTCATACTCATTCCTGGATTATAGATATAGGGGCAACTAATCATATTGCTTGTTCCTTACAATTTTTCTCTTCTTACAAAAGCGTTCAAAATTGTTTTGTTACTCTTCCTTAGCATGAGAACTTTGGTCACCCATGTGAGGACTATCGTGCTCAGTCAATTCATCACTTTGCATAATGTTTTGTGCATTCCTTCGTTTATATTTAATCTGATTTCAGTTAGTGATTTAGCTTTTCACAAAGATATCTTCATGAACAATGATTGGGTTGGCTAAGATCTATCTCTACTTTTTGTAGTCATCTCCTAAATCTGCTGCTTCATCCTAGTAATGTTTCTTATGATACTTGACATCATAGATTAGGTCACTTAGATTTGCATCAATTTCTCACTTTGAAGTCTCTTGTTGATGTAAATAGTCATAATAATACTCCATGTTTAGCTTGTCCTCAAGCCAAGCTCAAGAGGTTACTTTTTCCTCAATCCATAGATAGTGTTTCTCATATGTTTGATCTTTTACACATGGATGTATGAGGACCCTATGCTCAACCAAATCTTAATAAAAATCATTTTTTCTCATTATTGTTGATGAATTTACCAAGTGTACTTGGACATTTTTAATGAAACATGAGTCTGAAACTTCCTCTTGGATATAATATTTTTGCAACTTAGTTAAAACTCAATTTCAAACTCCTGTTAAAATCATTAAAGTAGATCAAGGCACTGAATTTCATGTTCCTTCTTTTTTTCAAGCCAGGCATTATCCATCAAACTTCATGTGCATACACCCCATAAGAAGATGGTCATGTTGAAAGAAAGCATCAACGCGTACTAAATGTAGCAAGAGCTTTATGTTTTCATGCTAATCTACCTTTCAAGTTTTGGGGTGATCTTGTTCTTACAACCACTTTCATAGTCAATCGAACTCCTTTTCTACATTTGCATCATAACACACCTTATGAATTACTCTATCACAAGCCACCTGATTACCATTCTCTTAAAGCATTTGGATGTTTATGTTTTACTGGTAATTTGACCTCTCGCAGAACTAAATTTGATTCTCGAGCTAAACATTCAATTTACATAGGATATCCTTCTAATGTCAAGGGATACAAATTGTATGATCTTGATACTCGTACTACTTTTGTTTCTAGAGATGTTAAACTCCATGAACACATTTTCACTTTTCAACATTCTCTTTCAGCATCTGATATATCATCATCACCTGCAATTCCTCTTCCTTATATCAAACGCTAATTGTTGATGATTTTTTTACCTTCTTTTCATTCCTTTTTCATTCTATTTTTCCTGTTCCTCCTAGTTTTACTTCATCATCAGCACCTCTGTAACCTACACCAGTACTTTCTTCTCCACAACCCTCATGTTAACCTTTACCACCATTACCTTCTTCCACACCACTTTCACAATCTCCACCTCTTAGGAGAAGCACTAGAATCACTAAAGTTCCTGCTTACCTTCAAGATTTTCACCATAATCTACATTCTTCCAATTCTACTGTTCCATATCCCATTTCCAATTATCTTTTTTATTCTTGACTTTCCCCTTCTTTTAAGTCTTTTACATATGTTATTTCTTCTACTTCTGATCCTCCTACCTATGCACAAGCTATTGAACATGATCATTGGATTAAAGCAATTAATGTTGAATTAGATGCACTTGCTGCTAACCATACTTGGTCAGTGTTACCTTTGCCTCCTGGTAAAAGACCTATAGGGTGCAAATGGGTGTTCAAAACTAAGTATCACTGATGGAGCTCTTGATAAATACAAAGCCAGACTTATGGCTAAAGGTTATACTCAATAATTTGGGTTTGATCATAAATAAACTTTTAGTCCAATGGTTAAACATTCCACTGTCAGAGTGTTCTTGGTCGTAGCTGCTATCTAAGGCTGGCATTTAGCGCAACTTGACATTAGTAATGCTTTCTTGAATGGAAACCTTTTAGAAGAAGTTCATATGGAGTTACCACAGAGCTATCAGTTTCAAGGGGAGAGGACAAGTGAAACTGCTAACACTAGTGCTCAATTGGTTTGTAAGGTTCATAAATCTCTCTATGGGTTGAAGCAAGACTTTAGGCAATAGAACTTGAAATTTACAGAGTGTTTGATGAAAAATGGATTCACTCAATATCAAGTAGATTATTCTTTGTTCACAAAAGCTGATGAACATGGTTTTATCCCTTTATTGGTATATGTAGATGATATTGCTATTGTAAGCAACAACCTACAACAAGTTCAGAAGGTTAAATGATGCAAATATCCAAGGCCAGCCCAAAGATCCACTTCAACTTCATGGCTCAATCACAAAGGGAAGGCTCAAAAGGTTTAAAGAGGCAATTGGGTTATTCATACAATAAGGAATAACCATTGGGCTAACCCAAGAAAAGCAAAAGAATCAAGAAGCCTAATTGTTTGGAGATTACAATATGGACTCTTCAAATGAAGCCTTTAACTTGATCTATTTAAGCCTAACATGTGGAAAGACCCATGACCCAAGTATGAGGAAACTTCTTCATTAGCTGAATTCCTCTCTTAAACTAATTAGGAACTTTGTATTTACTTATATAAGAAACTTCTTTTATAATTAGATCTTTTAGTTATTTCCTTTTTAGCTTAGGAGTATCCTTTTTCCTAAATAGATTAGGCAGATTTCAAAAACTATTTAGGAAGTAATTCTTAGGGTTTCTAGAAGCTTTGTAAAGGCTATAAATAGTCCTTCTTATTCAGCCAAATCAATGAATTTTGAAGAATATTTCTTTTTAGCAGAATTGTTTTTGAGAGTTAATTCTCTTCTTGAGTTTTTTATAGGACTTGGTGAGATTGTTAAGTGAGTTATTAATAATTTCACAAACTCGTTTAATCTAGGTTTTAAATTACTTAGTTAATTTAAGATTGAGATTAACACCTCTTGAATCTTTATAATTCAGATTGCTAGAAACAAGTTTTCTAAAGGTCTAATTGGGATTTAAGAGTTTATCTTGTTTTGATCTTTTGAATTAAAGTTTGAGACTTGTGCTACATACGAATCAGGATCCAAAAATCAACATTGTTCGTATCAGAGATAACTGTTAAACAGATATCTAAAGGGAGTAGAGATGTTTTCAATACATGAAGATAACATCCTAAATAAAAAAGATAACATAACGTTGTTATTTGTATTATTTTTCCCCCTCTTAATGTTCACTCACTCAAAGAAAGCAATCTCCTTATAGAAAAATCAAAATTTTTTATCTTAAATTCTCCTGTGTGAATTGCGTAAGAGCTAAGTAATTTAAGTCGTGAAAATTAATTTTAATTTGTTATTTAATTAATGAGATTAAAATTTGGCTTATGCTTGTTTTTCATCTTAGATATGATTCATAAATTTGTTTAGAGTAATCCATGGATACAATCAAATCTAACAGTACTATATGAGCTTGATATCCGACTGTATCATGTATAATTTTTGCGTATTGTGTACTTATATTTCACAATTAATATGGTTAAATAACCAAAAAAATCTCCTACTTTCTTATATTTATCAAATTTATTCTATACTTTTATTTTTAACAAAAAAGTGTTTGACATTTGAATTTATTATCAATTATATCCCAGCAAATTATTTCAATGGCCTGAAATTGAAATAATTTGAATTAGAATTAAAAAAATTGAAGACAAATGGAAAATAAAAACATTCAATGACATAATGTAGAATAACAGAATGCCTGCAACTACAAATGTTGTTCACCAAATCCATCACATATTACTCATTTGATTATGTA
Source organism: Omphalea diandra (assembly GCA_949677035.1). Classification (NCBI taxonomy): domain Eukaryota; kingdom Viridiplantae; phylum Streptophyta; class Magnoliopsida; order Malpighiales; family Euphorbiaceae; genus Omphalea; species Omphalea diandra. The sequence goes on along the minus strand of CATIWR010088920.1, from coordinate 30,788 downwards.
ACTTGGAACTTGTCTCCAATAGCAAATTTTATGAAATAAAATCTAGTTCACTACTTAATCTCACTATTTAATGTCTCATAATAGTTATTTTATATCATGTCATTGAATATCTTTATTTTTCAATTGTTTTAATTTTTTTAAATAAAATTTTAACTCAGACTATTTCAGTTTGAGACTCCTAGAATAAAATTGATAACAAATTCGAAAGTCAGACACTTTTTTGTTAAAAATAGAAGTATAGGATAAAATTTGATAAATAAGGAAAAATTACTAGACTTTTATGATTATTTAGCCTTATCAGTTTTGGATTGGTGTCCCCGTCACATTTAAGTATCAAGAATGGCGTTAAGAACATGGCTTGCAGAAAGAAAAGAGAAATGTGAAAGATATCCCAGCATCAAAACCGCTATGTTGAGGAAGTGTTTCAACTTTCAATGTATTAATAGGATGCTTGGCATTGCTATTGTAAAAATTTGATGGTGTCTATTAAACTGACATTTTTTTAAGTTTCATTCGTAATTTAATTACATTATTAATATAATTAGATAAATATAAAATCTTTAAATAATATATTTTTAAAATTAATTTGAATCACAAAATTCATATTGAAAAATCTGTAATCAATTAAAAAGTTTTTAAATTTTTATCATAAAATTAGCTATTCATAATAACAATAATAATACCGAACACACCCTAAGAATACTGATAATGTTGCATTATGTACTGGTCAGTAATAGTGAACTCTGATGGCTATTATATTTAGCTGGGTGATTATATTTGTTTCTTGTTGAAGGGGCTCTGGCTATAGTTTTGTATTGTTTTGCACAGATTAATGAAAATCTATTCTTTGGTTGATTGACAAAATAAAAATTTTAAAAAGGGCAAATAAAGAAATACAGTATTTACCATCAGGCATTCTTTGAGAAAAACTGAAATGAAATCTTAGCACTAAGAAGTTTATACCAAATCAATATATAGGACATTTGTATGTATATCTAAAAATGCACTACAATATATTCCATTTTGAAGCAGATAATTTCTGATAAATATTATATGGACTTCCGATTTCTTTCCATTTGAGGCATAAATATATTTGTTTTGCCTCGAATTCATAAAAACATCATTTTAAAAATATTCAAAAATAATGTCGTTTTAAAAGCCTTTTTTTTAAAAAAAATGTATATATTTGCCTCTAAAAAATTTAAATATCAATTTGTTTTGTGATGAAAAAATTAGAGCTAAAATTAGAAACATAAAATTTTGTCATCTTGATTTTGGAAACAAAATTCACTTTTTAGAGACGTACAATTATGTTATAACTTTTTTCAAGTTTAAAGACGAATATTTTAAACACTAATTCATATGTATTCATTATAAAGCCTCAATTTGCTGTTGGTGTATCTATGTATATTTTTCTTTCCATTAATAATTTCAAGATAATATTTTGTGAAGTAAGTTAAATTAACAAAGCCTAAAAACTAAGTATTTAAAATTATATGTTTATATTCAAAATAATGATATTAATATAATAGACAATTATTGGTGACCCATATTCATATAAAATCAAATTAATTTTTTTATTAAGGAGTATTTAATAATTATATTAAGTACTTAAAATTAAATTATTCAAGAGTTATGTTTAAAATTTATTTGATAATACTTTTTTTAAAAAGTTTATAATATTTTAAGTGTGTTTTAATAATTTTTTATTAAACACTTAATCTATTTTTTTTAAAAAAATTAATAATATTTTAAATTTTTTAATATTTCAAAAAATTACTTAATCTAATAAGTCAAAAATTTTTACATAATGAATTAAATAATAAAAATTATTATTTTGATATATTTTATTAATATCCTATTACAAACAATCATCATCATTCGCTACCATAATCATTTTTCATCGATAATAATATAATTAAAATTTAAAATATTTAAATCAAATTGTATGATAATCTATTATAGAATATTTAGTTATGTTATCTTAAGGTTATCTTTTCAAAAATTTGATATAACTGAATCAATAATAATTTTATTCTAAAAAATTTAATAATAATTCAACTCTTAGAATTTTTAATATTAAAATCATTGAACGTCTAAAATTTCATGCTTATTTGGTTTGACATTTACTTATTGACATTCTAATGATTGGATATTCAAATGCTTAAAATGAGTATTTGGTAAAAGTCAACATTCAACATTTAAATTTAAAAACTAATGTTTAGCGTTTAAAAAATATAACTAATCGCTTAAAGCTAATTTTTTGGCTTTGAAATATAAAAACTAGCATTCCGATCTTTTTTCTAATATTAACATTATATTTATCATTATTTATTGCCATTCAACTTTGTATTACATATAAAATTAAAATATAAAAATAATTAATTTTTTGTTATTTTATAATATAATCGCAAATTTAATCCCTAAAATTTAATAATAATTTAACTCTTAGAATTTTTAATATTAAAATCATTGAACGTCTAAAATTTCATGTGTGTTTGGTTTGGCATTTATTTATTGGCATTCTAATGATTGAATATTCAAATGCTTAAAATGAGTATTTGGTAAAAGTCAACATTCGACATTTAAATTTAAAAACTAACGTTTAGCATTTCAAAAATACAACTAATTGCTGAAAGCTAATTTTTTAGCATTTGAAATATAAAAACTAGCATTCCAATCTTTTTTTCTAATATTAACATTATATTTATCATTATTTATTGTTATTCAACTTTGTATTACATATAAAATTAAAATATAAAAATAATTAGTTTTTTGTCATTTTATAATACAATCACAAATTTAATCCTTAAATTATCAAACATTTTATATTTATTGATCGTTTATAGCCAATTATTGACCATTTATCATTGAATGTTGTTCATTAACCGCTAACCGTCACTGCTAAACTAAATAGTCTTAAAATTATTTAATTTGTAATTTTTAATTTTACTAAATACCTCCTTAATTAAAATAAATGTTTAATTTGAATTCAATTAAAATCAATTTTAACTTAAAAAATTTGCACAATGTGGAAAATTCATGAATCACAACAAAAAAATCAATTAAAGAAAAATAAAAAAATAATTTCTCTTTCCTCAACACTATCATTATGTCATAGCTCGCCATCTATATCATGTCATAGCTCGCCATCTATATCATGTCATCACCATCACTACATCACAAGAAACAAATCCATAACAAAATCTAAAAATTTAAAAAAAAAACCACTCACACAAAACCTAGAACAGCAATGCATCTCTAATGCTAGAAACGCAACTGGACCGTATCATCTCTAATGCTGTCCTGAATATTCTTTTAGCAGCAATGTGAGGATGATGAAGGGGGTGGCCGCGCATGGAGATCTAAGGAGTGACTATGGTGGGATTATCCATCCTTGTAAAACTCTAGCCCTGATTCTTGTAATAATAACAAATTATTGATGATCATCTTCTTCCCCTGTCCATGATTTTCGCTGTTGGATAATCTTTGATGATACTAATATGATAAGGAGGAGATAAGTCTACACTTTTTGGATCGTTTGGAATATTAAAAGTTTGAACAAGAATAACTTTTAAGTGTTTTAAAGGATTAAGATTTTATTTTTCTATTTATTTTAATTTTTAGTGTCCATATAATCTTTACAAAATTATTTAAATATTTATTTAATAATAGTTTTTTATTTAATCTCTCAAATTTTAATTTAATTATTATTTTTAATAATTAATTATCTTGTGAATAATATTTGTTGCGTCATAATGATCCAGATCCTAGAAAATATTTTCGTATATGTCTTCTTCTTCCCCATTCATTCATTTGATCCAAAATAGTGTTGGAAATAGAATAAGGAAATTAAGTATTTATTGCCCCAGGATATAACAACTCTTTTGGAGCAACAGGAGCTTTTATATTAACCTAACAACGAGTAGAGAAAAGAATATATTGTTAACGTTATAGCAAAGGGGTAGTAGAGACAATAGGAAGTATAACATTAATCTATATTTGTACATAGCATTAAATTAGGATTTTAGTTTTGTAGTTTTAAACTAAATAAAAAACATGTACATAGGGATAAGGATAATTTTATAGATAAAAATAAAATATTATAAGGCTAAAATAATGGAACAATAGTCTTTTAAAAATACTATACGATATACAACAATCCCCCACGAGAAAATAACAAAACAACAACAACAACAATAATAATAATAATAATTTGTTGGATAGTCATAAGTGTTAATTATTCGAATCCAGTGTCTCTTGGACTATGAACTAGATCATAGAAAAATAAGGTTTAATTTATAGAGTTTTGGTAAATGTTATACCTTTTATGAACCAAAATACTCTTTATTGTAAATTAAAGACCTTGTTAATCACATTACACTTCACAAGGCTTACTGTTCAATGCCATTTTGCACAAATAGGCCATGTGCGTGCCCAGTAGTTTCATGAGTGCTTTAGAAATTGTACCATTATTTCATAAAAGCAACCTCACTCCACACTTACATAGGTGATTTGATCAAGTGTATATTAACACTAAACATACGTCATAAGAAGAGACAAGTTATTTGTGCTTGCAGGATTAACTAATGACTTGTTGTTACCCATATGAACCTTATTCATGGGGTCTCTAATCACAAAGGTTAGGTTCCTGTCACTATCAATCTCAAATTGGTTTAAGTCTCATTTCATTTAATGTTTCAAAAATTAATTTTCTTCCTAATGGTTTAGTGAGAGGATTGGCCAAATTCACTTCTAACTTCACATAATCAATGGAAATAATTTGATCCTTTAGCAGTTATTTTACCACTTCATGTCTTAGACATATATATCTATTTTTTCCATTGAAAGTTTTGTTCTTTGCAATATCAATTGCTGCTTGGCAATGACAATGCAAAGACACCATAGGTGTTGGTTGCATGCTCAAAGGAATTTTCACTAAACAATTCCTTAAGCATTCGACTTTTTTACTAGTTGATTCAAGAGCTATAAACTTTGGCTCTATGGTGGAAGTTGTAATGATGGTTTGTTTAGCTGATTTCCAAGCAACAACACCTCCTCCTAAAGTAAAAGCATATCAATTTGTGGATTTTATCTCATTTGAATTTGAGATCCAGTTAGCATCACTGTATCCTTCTAATACAATAGAAAATCCATTATATAAAACACCATTGTTCATGGTACCTCTCAAATATTTCATTAGTCTTATTAATGCACTCCAATGATGGTTATTAGGATTATGTGTTTATTTGCTCAATCTACATAAAACATATGCTATGTCAGGTTGTGAAAAATTATGTATCAGATTCCTAATAATTTATTCATGCTCAAATTGAGTGACGAGATCACTTTTATTTTTCTTTAGTTAGGTGTTAGCATCATAAGGGATACTCACAGGTTTAACATCAAAATATCTAAACTTCTTAAGAAATTTCTCAACATAATATTCTTGTCTTAATGTTATACTGTCACCCATCCCTATGATTTTAACACCTAAAATTACATTAGCTTCATCCATATCTTTCATGTCAAATTGTGAAGCTCGAAAACTCTTAGTACTATGTACCACATCAATGCAAGTGCCAATATTAACATGTCATCCATATACAAAGCAATGATCACACATTTCCCATCAACACATTTAGTATATACACATTTATCCACTTCAATAGATGAAAATCCATTGCTCTTTAAAACACTACCAAATTTTTTGTGCCATTGTTTCAGCGTTTGTTTTAAGCTTTATAAGGGTTTGCGCAGTTCATAAACTTTATTTTCTTATCTAGGTATGACATATCCCTTAAGTTGCACCATATATATTTTTCTTTTAAATCTCTATTTAAAAACGTAGTTTTAAAAAAATTTGCAAGTAGAAGCTAGATTAATTAAAATACGAATAGAAGAAATCCTTATTACAAGAGCAAAAGTATCAAAATAATCAATATTTTATTTTTCCAAAGAATCTTTAGTTACTAATCTAGCTTTATATTTGTCAATTGAACCATCAAGAAAACAATTTTCTTTTAAAAATCCATTTGGAATTAATTATTTGTGCTCTTAAAGGCAAATTAACTAAATCCCAAGTTTGATTTTGTACAATAGAATAAAATTCAATTTTAATAACTTCTTTCCAAAGAGATGCATCAGGAGAAGAGATAGGTTTAGAGTAAGATGATGGGTCATTATCAACTAAATAAGTATACAAATCATTTCCATAAGAAAATTCTTTTCTTTGTCTCTTACTCCTTCTTAAGTCATCATTAGAATTTTCCAAATCATTCACAACAGTTGGTGCACAAAAAATATTCTTAGATAATGGAAAAGTGTCTTTCAAAGAATTCAACATTCTTTGTCTTAATAATAGTGTTGCATTCTAGAACATCACATTTTAAAACAAGGATCCTATAAGCAACACTGTTATTTGCATAACCATTAAACATAAAATCCGAGGTTTTAGAACCTATTTTCCTTTTCTTAGAATCATGAAACATAACCTTTGTAAGACACCCCACACTTTTAAATATTGTAGATTAGGTGCATGACCTTTTTGCAATTCATAAGGAATCTTACTTATTTTCTTACATGGAATTCTATTTTGTAGATGACATGCAGATAAAATGGTCTCACCCAATAAATTATCAGAAGCAGAAGCATTAAATAAGGAATTGATCATTTCTTTAAGTGTCTTATTTTTTCTTTTGGCTACTCCATTTGATTCAGGTGAATAAGGTGGTGTAATCTCATTAATTGTTTCTTATTTTTCATAAAAGTCATTTAATAAAATATATTCATCGTCTCTGTTTGATCTAATCCTTTTAATTTTCCTATTTAATTGATTCTCTACTTCTGCTTTATATATTAAAAACATATCAAATGCTTCATCTTTATTTTCAAGCAAATAAACCTTTGTATATCTAGAAAGGTCATTAATAAAGGTCGCATAAAATCGCTTACCTCCTCTTGTCATAGTTTGTTTTAAGTCACCTAGGTTAGTGTGAATTAATTCTAATAATTCAGTTTCTCTAGTGACAGATTCACATGGTTTCTTAGTTTATTTAGTTGTAGCACATATTTGAAATTTATTTATGCATCCAAAATTAACTCCAGTTATTAGATCTAAAGATTGCATTTTCTTTATGTATGTACTACTAAGATGTCTTAATCTAGCGTGCCACATATCATAAGAATCAATCAAGTAAGCAAAAGAGGAAACATTTTCATTCATCACTTCATCGACATTGAGTACAAAGAGATTCTTATTACAATACCCTTTGCCTATAAAAACATTATTTTTTGTCATAAGAATTTTGTCAGACTCAAAAGATACCATGACCCTAACTTTTCCTAATAGATGCATGGAAATCAGGTTTTGTTTTAATACTAGGAACATGCAACACCTCATTTAAGATTAAAGTTTTTCCAGAAGTAAGCTTGAGCATAACTTTGCCTTTTCCCATAATTTGTGTAGTATGAGAGTCACTAAGATAGACCATATTTTCATCATCTCCTACCAGAGTGTAGGAGGCAAAGACACCTTTATTTGCACTTATGCCTTGTTACACCAGAGTGTACCATCCAATTTTTAGAGTTGGTCACTACATAATTTTAAGATACAAGTGTAGTTGTGATATCATCTCCTTCAACCAAATTAGCTTTAGGAGGATTGCCACTTTTCACTCTCTTCCTACACTGAGGTGCATGATGTCTTGGTTTGCCACAAACATAACAAGTCTCTTTCCTTTTGAAAGTTGGATTTGTAGAGTTATTAGTTTTATAGTCATACCTTTTATTGTGTAGCTTAACTTGAATGAAAATTTCCTTGGAGGTCATTTCCTTTGCCAACCTACATCTCCTTATGATTGGTGCTTTCTATGACGATGTTTATTGGCATAAGTCTAATCTTTTGAATTGTCATATATTTTGATGTCAGGGCCCAAGCCACCCCATGCATGTCTAAGGTTGAATGAATTCATTCCTGCCATCTTTTGAAATTTTCACCACCAAAAACTTCAATTTTGGAGATCTCTAAAAAATGTTTGGAATAGGTTAAACCGACCATCATAGGAACAACAAACCAAATAGCAAACACCAACAGAGGTTGTAGCATGAGCAATAGTAGTGTTGGAAGGTACATTAGTATTGTTTGAAGTGGAGAATAGAACCAAAATTGTTGGAAATAGAATAAGGAAATAGACCCTTTAGATTGTTGGAAATTAGGAGAACTAGAGGGAACAAAACTGAGAAATGTAGAATACTATCCTAATTTATTGCCCCTCAGGATATAACAGCTCTTCAAAATATATTTTTCAAAAACAAGAACATTAGGTTTTATATTATTTTTGTTAACCTAATAACTTGTAGAAAGAAGAATATATTATTAACGTTATAGCAAAAGAGCAGCAGAGATAATAGGAAGTATAATATTAATTCATATATGTACATGACATAAAATTAAGATTTTAGTTTTGTAATTATAAATCAAGTAAAAAACATGTACATGGAAATAAGGATAATTTTATAGATAAAAATAAAATATTATAAGGCTAAAATAATGGAACAGTAGTCTTTTAGAAATACTATACAGTATATGACAAATAGTAGTTTGCAATTTTCTTTCACTAAAAAAATCAATGGTTTCATTTTCTACATTTCATCATTTATAAAGTATTATGCCTTTTTCTTTTATATAAAAAAGACATTTTGGATTTTTTTTTTAGTATTTAATTTTTTAGAAGCTTTTAAGTATTTAAACTATATTGAAAGAAAAATCTTAATTGAGAGTGTTGATAAAATTTTCACCAATGAAAATCATGTTGATTTTTTACTTTCTTTTTGAATTGACATCATTCTTGTATGGTACCTTTTGTGAGACTGATTATTAACTTTTTTGTAGTTATTAATATTGTAATCGGATATTTGTATTTTGCATAATTAATTAACAATAATAAATCGGGCTTGATGAATACTTTTAGAAGTCACAAGATGTTGATAGATTATCATGAAAGCTTTAAACTAGATAAAGTAAAGATGATAATTGATGAACAGAATTTTAAAGTTTAAATTGTCAAAAAAAAATAAATCAAATGGCAATACTTATATATTGCTCTATTATATATCTTATATTATATGCCAAAAGAATTTTATTTGATTTTCCTTGATTCAAAAAAAAAAAAAAGAATTCAATTTGATTTGATTAGAGGCTAATATATTAATTATTAATAACAAATTCAATTTTGAGAGCAAAATTATATGCCTCTAATTCTATTATTAGGAACAAATAAAAATGTATGCGAAAGAGATATTAAAAATAATAATAATACTGTAAACTATGAAAGACAAATAAATACATCTTAACATGAATTTTGGAGGCAAATGTGATTGTTTTTAGAGTAAGTATATACAGACAGATAATTTGGCATTATACATTCTTGTTTTTTAGTGAATAAAGAGAATTAAACTTGAAATTTTCATTTTTTATAGGATGCATTTCATTACCAGACGGTACTTATATATGGGAAATGCCCTATTATTAAAAAGTGTTATATTTGTCACTCAATGAAAAATTAAAAGCAGATTTTGAACTGTCACAAATTTATCTGTACTGACTTTTTAGAACAGTAGCATCCATTATTGTATTTATCTCTAAAAATTTTAGAAACAAATTAACAGCTTTCGGAAACAAAATTTTATGTCTATATATAATGTTTGTATTGCAGTAGTATGTCTTTTTATATTAAAAAAGAAAAATTTAAAATAAAAAAATCACTATGTGTCGCTATATTATTGACTTGGTGCGTGAAATATTATTTTTGGACAATAATTTATAGACAACATTTATTTGGAGATGAAATAGAATACTTTTTGTTTATAAATATCAAATACAAGAATATCAATAAATATAAAAATTTAAAACTTACAATTCACAATAAATTATGTTGACACTAAATATATTAAATATGATCCGAAAAAAGAAAATATTCTTTTATAGAAACACAACTATATTGATAAAGTATTGAATTTTGCAAAACAACGAGAAATATGTTTCACTCAATGACTATGTTAAATCACAACTCAATATTTTTGTTTTCAAACAGAATCCAATTGAATTACTACAAATAATTAATCAATCTTTTTAATAGTATTATGAATCAATCCCATATTATTATCTTTCATATATGAGAAATCAAACTTTTATAAAGAAAAAGTTAAAAATTGTTATCATAGTTAGAAAAAACAAACAAAATTAGAAAATTTATATAAATAAATACATATTTATATTATTTATTTGAAAATAAATAAATAGTAGAGATAATAACGAAATTATGAACTTAACAATAGCCCTGAAAAATGAATAAAGAAAAAAAGAATTTTAAAAAAAATATATGTGAGAGAAGACTGTCAGGCTTTTCTAGCGATTATAGACCACATTGTGAAATAAGCAAACATGTATTCAACAAATTAGACCTAAACATAATAATTTAGCTGTAGCAAAAATGCTGCAAATTATGGGGCCACAACACTAATCATCAACTAACTTGTAAAATATACCCCACATTCATAATAAAATAAATAGTAATAAATATTCTTAGAATTATTAATGTTTTAATGTAAAAATAAAGACAATTAATATTGCAAAGTTGTCTAATATAAATTAAATAAATGGATTTAGCAAACCAAGATTTCAAATTTTTTGTTAGGAAAAATTCATTTTAAAAATATATATCAAATAATTTTCATTTATTGAAGTTTATCACCAAAAATTAATTTTGTTTAATTTTCCAACAATTGCATTAAATATTTGATAACAACGCATTAAATAGGGGTAGAATAAGTAACTAGTAAATTAAGTATAGTCTAAAAAAAGAAAGTGGACTATATTTTAACATTAACAAAAAAGAAAATCTGAACTGAAAATTTAGAACAAATGAAATAATTTTTAATTACTGTTTGATATATATATATATATATATATATATTTATGAGTCTAATTTGATAGTAATATAACACTTGTTGTATACATCAAGATTTATCTTTGTAAAAAGAGTATGCATTAAGATTCATCGTTTTAGAAAGAACTATTTTCAATTTGATAATAAAATCAATATAATTATGTTAAAATTTTCAAATTAAAACATAAACACAATAATAATGAATATTCATTATAAAGAATAATAAAAAAACCTAAAAATCTACCAATAATGATAAATTTAGTTACGAAAACTAAAAAATCTCACTAAAAGATATGTAAAAAAATATTTTTATTTATAAATAATCTTATAATATTTATAAATTTTTTTTATAATTTGTTATATTAATATGAAATTAATTTTAATACTATTAATAACTATACATCAATTCAATTCTAAAATTATGATTCTACTTTTTATTTAATTTTGAAATTATAATTCCATGTCAATTAAGGCCAGGCATAATTTTTGAAATAATTAAATTAAACCTAAGAATTGAACTAATATTGGTACTAAACTAAAAATAACCAAAAATTTCTTCAAAAACCAAACTAAAACCTAACAGAAAAAATTTTATGTATACAAAATAATTAGATTGAGAATTGAATCGAAACTGACATGAATTAAACTAAATCGAATAATTGATATATATATATATATATATAACTTAAAATACATTTATTAAATCTTATATGGATGATATATTTATTCAAATAATAAATGTAGTCGCTAACATTAGCTACTAATATGTGGTAGTAGCTAATCACTGACACAACAAATTAATTAATTTTTGCCCCTTAACAACTACATAGCTACTATATTTAGTAGCTAACAATTGGCACAAGATATTTTAACAACTAAATAATCGCTAACTTTATTTTTTTTATTTTAGTTATTAAATAGCTACTAACACATGTAACTAAAAATTAGTTTTTTATTTTGTATTTTTTTAGTGTTTTTCTTAAATTTCAAATTGAATCAATCATTTATATTTTCACTTTTATAGAGAAAATTATTGTTTTGATCTAAATTTTTATTTTTTGATAATTTAATGATATTACTTAAAATTATTTTAAATTAAACTAATATTGATATTGATTCAATTTAAATTGAATGCAGTCAAGAAATAATCAGTTATAAATGTTCAAATATTCATAATCCCTTCTCACTTTTACTTCAATGATATTCTTATTATTGTATATGATATTATGAGGTTACAAATTTAAACGTAAACCAAATCAAATTAACATGAAAAATTATTTACCACATGAAAATATCAATATGTATTATTGATTCTAATCTCATAATTAGTGTTAAATAATTATTTAACATTTGTCAAATAATTATGTATAATATAATTGTGTTATTGTGTCATATTATATTATATAAAATTACCTTATAAAAAACTATAAATAGAAAATTAAAAATCTAAATAGTAAAAATTTTTAAATTGAAAATTAATATTATATAACAAAAAATTTACAAATAAGAAAAATAATAAAAAAAGTAAAATTTTGAATAAGAAGCTAAGATTTAAATTAAGTTTATTGATTGCTCAACATCTTGAGTATATGATAGCTAGCGATATAGTAATAAATTATCAGCTATTACTTTATTTAAATTTAATAAATTTTTCTTAAAATTATGTTACATAAAATTACAAATATGAATCAATAAATATTTTTTTATTATAAATTTTTGTTCAAATGTAAAAAAAAAAAAAAAAAAAAAAAAACAGGTTTTTGGAAAAAAATAATTGACATGTTTCTTTTAAAAGATAGATTTAAAAAATAATTTAAAAAGCAGATTTGAAAAACATTATCCCAATTACACCGAATAATTAACCGAGCAAGATTTCTTGTTGGTTCTCTATAGGAGCCATTATTTTAATGGAACGGGCCCAAACTGATATCCATATCCACAAGTGCCTTTTGTCTCTCTCTCTCTCTCTATATATATATATATAATATCAACGTTTTCAAATTCTGATTGGTTATTGAATCAATCAATTAGATAATTTTTAATTTGATTAATTTAATTGATTTAAGTATTTATTTTCATAAAATATTATTTTTAAAATATATATATTTTTAAAATAAAAATAAAAATAATAAAAATATTTTTTATTTGTCAATTTTATCATTTTTATTTTGATGAAATTATTACAAATAATTAATAAATTATATATATAATTTAAAATTTTATATTAACTGACACAGTACCCTAAGGGCACCCTAGCATTCACATCTCTCTCTATAATGCGCAAACTCCAGCATAACTCCGGCATATTGCCATACTATTGCTCAAGAACTCCCAAGTCTCAAAAACAAAAATGTTAAGCGTCAAGAGTCTAGTGGATTCAGGTCGTCTCCAAAATACTATTCCTTCCAGATATGCCTACCAAAGAAAACCTGATGATCACATATCGTTGGAGGCAGAGACAATCCCTATCATTGATTTTTCCCTTCTCACTTCTGGTACTCCTGAACAACGGTGCAAAGTTATCCGGGACATAGGCAATGCCTGTCAGGCATGGGGTTTCTTCATGGTAGGATAATCTGTTGCTTTAGTATGTTCCTTTAGCTAGGTTTAATTGAACATGCTAACTGAATGCACTTAATTTGCAAGCATTCAGGATGATTTGATGAATGATATATACTTATATTTAGGTGATCAATCATGGAATATCAAAAAAGGTAAGAGAGGAGATGATAAAGTCTGTTGAAAGTTTCTTTAACCTAACAGAGGAGGAAAAGCAAGAGTACGCAGGAAAGAAATTGCTTGATCCCATCAAGTGTGGTACAAGCTTTAATGTGGCAGTAGATAGAGTATTATTATGGAGGGATTATCTTAAAATCCTTGTTCATCCCCATTTTGTCTCTCCACAAAAGCCCGATGGCTTCAGGTACCTTAACTTCATCTCTCTCTCTCTCTAGTAATTCATGTTATGAGTTCTAACATCATATTTCTGCTAACTCCTAATCTTATTCATCTCTTTACCTCTCTCTTGGTTTTTTTTTTTTTTTAAAAAAAAAAAACTCTTTTATGAGTTCTAACATCATATTTCTGAATTCCTAATCTTACTAAAGATACAACCATTGAAATTTTAGACCACTGTCATATCTTTATGAGTTTCATTGAGAGATATATCATATATCCGTGATATCTTTTTTTTTTTTAAATTTTTTTCTCTTATGAGGCCTGATTGCGTTGAAAATTAAATATATGATCTATCTGTCTCATATTGGCAGATATTCATTGGATTTGTGTTGTCTCATTGACTTTATCCTCAGACTTCATTTTTTTTTTTTTTTAATTTTTAAGGTTATTATCCTCATTTCATCTTCTTAACTCTATTTTCACATTTTAAAAATAATTTTTTAAAAAAACTCATCAAAATGTGTTTGAAATGTTTTGGATTTGTTTCTATAATTTTGAAAAATTACGAAATGTGTTTACACTTTGAAAATAATTTTTTTTTTTTGCTTTTAACTGCAATGCACGAGAGATTTCTTGTGCCTACTGTGAATTTGGAGTGTATATTTGATAAGATTTGGTGATGCCTTATATAAGAAGAAATAGTTTTAGCATGATGTAATAATTATTTGCTTTAATATTTATTATAAATGTATATATATAAAAAAAAATATTTATAAATATATTTCTTTATTTTTTTATATTTACATGTTTTTTCCATGTTTTATTTCCTATATTTTTTTAAAAATGTTATTTTTCTTTGTCCAACATTTTCCATTTTTGTGCCACATGTGTTTGATTTAATTCTAATTTAAGATTTATTTCATTTGTAATGGAATTCATTTACAAATGAATTTCTTTAGTTTTTATACTATAAAATAAAAATAAATTCATTTTCAATGAAATAAATTTTATATTTAGTTTAAATATAAAATTTAATAAATAATTTATTTTTATAAAAATATTTTATTTTATACAAATATTACTATAAATTTAAAATTTTATAAATAAAAAAGCAAACATAACAGAGAGAAAATAAAAAGATGAAAGCAAAAGAAGAGAAATGAGAAGAAAAAATGGAAAAAAAAAACATTTGAACTACATATGTTTTTGCATAATGAAAAAATTTTATAATTTTATAATTTATTTGAAAACTTTATCTTATAATTTGATTTTAATTATAAAATTGTAACGAATTATAAAAATTATAATTTGAGTGGCAAATGGATCAAGTTATTTTCGATGAGGTCATTTTACGATCAAGTTCGAGTCATCAATTGATTTATATTATATAAACAAAGACTTTGAGTTGAATTTTAGGTTTACCCTTAAAAGTATTTTAGATCCAATTGGATTGACTAATTTATTATTTATTTTTTAAAATATATTTTAAAAATATTTATTTAAATTATTTATTATTTATATGATTTTTTTCTTAATTTATTAAGAAAATATTTTTTAAAAAATTTATTTTAATCAAGTAGATTTTACATAAACAACACTTGCTTAAAATTTTTATTTTAATTTAAATATTTAATAAATTAAATATAATTTATCTTTTTAAGTAAATAATTATATATAATGAAAATGAGTAATTATATTAAATTTATATTGAATTAAAAATAAAAATATTTTTTAATTTTAAATAAATTTTAAATATTTTAATAATTTATATTTAATCATTTAGATCGATCAATAGATCAAATAAAGATTGAATTGACCTGCAGATTGAATTCGAGTAGAGTCAAATTTTATTTAAAAAATTTCAAGGCATTTCAAATTTTCTCCTGGATTGGGTTTAAATAAATTTTTTAATTTAAATTTTATTTATATCAAATATACACTATATAAATTTACAAATCGACTATATAAAAACTATAAAATTTATTTATACCAAATATATTTTAAGTTACAATCATGTTTTCTTTTCTTCATCCATAAAATGTGTTAGATTGCATAAGATTCAATTTCGATGCATCAACAGAATTTGAATTTTTTTATGGAGTTTTTTCATTTCAATTTTTATTAATGAGAAGATGTTTAGGTGAAAGAAAAGATGAAGCACGCATGCATACTTTGCATGACGTACGAGTCTATTCGGGATAGCTGATAAATATAATTAATAGCTAGTAGCGATCGTTGATAGCTTAGCGGTTTAATGTTAAGTGTTTGATAAATTTTGTTTAATTATTGTCATTAATTTGTAAAATGACTAATAGGTATAATTTTAATATTTTATATATTAAAAAATAGATAAATAATATAATAAATAATATCATTTCAAATTTTAGGATATTACAATTAATGAAATTTTAATAATTATTTTTATTAATGTTAATTATTATATGTTAATATATTTTTAGTAATTAAAATATCCTCTATATAATTTTTTATAAATTTTATGTATAATAATTTAAAATAAGTTATTTTATATAAATAATTAAAATTAAGATAAAAGAAATTTTAAAAAATGATATTTTTATCTTTTATTAACTATTAACAACTAAAATTGAAAAACAATTACAAATATGAAAGCATTCCAAATACTGCTAATTGATGCATTAATCAGTTATCAATAATTGTTTTAGATTTTTACCAAATGTTATTTTATCAGCTATCAATTACATCCATAAGTTATATTAAACACCTCTATATAATGAAAAAGCAAAATTAGAGATGAGAACAAAAAATCGGAGGCCATGGTATTATATTTATTTGTGTCGTGCGTTACATTTTGTCTGGGAAGAAAAGGGATGAGCAGAAAATATGACTTTTGAAGCGCATGAAACTTCAATTAATTATTTACAATAGAATTCGACATTTTTTAGGATCTTAATTATACACACCGTCCGCGGCCCTTGAGATGGGAGGGGTTGGGCCTTCTCCAAGCTGCTGGGCTCTTCCCAACACTGACCTTAGACTATTTTTTGTATCTGACTATCTTGATCCGATCGAACGACCAACTGATCCCTGTCCCACGAGTAATTAATTATTGTACTTGTCAGGACTAAAAAAAAAAAGTAGAAAAATAATTACAAACTCAAAATTGAAGGCTGATCCTTTAACTATGAAAATTGCAAAAATATGAAAACAGCAACATAATCTAAACTAGTCGAACTGTTTTCCCCACCCATTTCCAAATTCTTTCTAAATGAGAGAAATTAATTATTTTTTGCTGAATTCCCTTTTTTTTTGTTTTCATTACTCCATCCAAACATGAAAAAAAAAAGGCAAAAATCTTTTTTTTTTCTTTCCAATTTATATCTTCCCATTTTGTTTTCCTCTCTACTAATTTATTGTTTTTCCCAAAAGCATGTGTATAACTTTCTTTAAGAAGAAATAAAATATTTTAATAATTAAAAACATAAAACAATCTAAAAATGTAAAATTTTATAATGTAAAAAAATCACAAATAATAAATAGAATTTTTTTTAAAAAAAAAGTATAAATCTTGCCTTAAAATGTCAGATTGAATTAATAAAGTTTTAAACTTAAATATCAATTTTACAAGTGCATTATTCTATAATACTTCATCCATTTTAAATTTTTAGTCCACTTTTTCTTTACACACATATTAAGAAGATATAGATAATATGGTTAAAGTAATTAATTTTATATACTTTTTTCAAATATATCCCCACATTCATATTAAAATAAATAGTAATAAATATTCTTAGAATTATTAATGTTTTAATGTAAAATTAAAGACGATTAATGTTGCAAAGTTGTCTAATATAAACTAAATACATGGATTTAGCAAACCAAGATTTCAATTTTTTTATTAAGAAAAATTCATTTTAAAAATATGTATTAAATAATTTTTATTTATTGAAGTTTATCACCAAAGATTAATTTTGTTTAATTTTCCAACAAGTGAATTAAATATTTGATGTTTATAAATTTTTGGTAACAATGCGTTAAGTAGGGGTAAAATAGATAACTAGTAAATTAAATATAGTTTTAAAAAAAAAAAGGACTATATTTTGAAATGGATAAAAAAGAAAATTTGAACTGAAAATTTGAAACAGAATAGGTAATTTTTAATTACTGTTTGATATATATATATATATATATATATTATGAGTCTAATTTGATAGTAATATAACACTTGTTGCATACATTCAGATTTATCTTTTTGAAAAGAGTATGCGTTAAGATTTATCGTTTTAGAAAGAACTATTTTTAATTTGATAATAAAATCAATATAATTATTTTAAAATTTTCAAATTAAAACATAAACACAATAATAATGAATATTCATTATAAAGAAGAATAAAAAAAACCTAAAAATCTGTCAATAATGATAAATTTAGTTATGAAAACTAAAAAATCTCACTAAGTTTCATCCATGAAGTCAAGTGTCTTAAATGCTGGCTCCAATTTTTTGCTGTCAGTTCTGTTGGAACCGACATCTTTTACTTGGCCACAGGATGAAAATTGCAGAAATTACATGGGAGAAACATGTACCAACGGCGTCATTCTTCTGGTGCATATTAGAATTCGATACATTATTGCAATAGCATAAATGCCAAATCACCACTTGTATTATTATCTTTTATTTTGTCATATTAGAATATTTTAAAAAGTACAAAATAAATTCTGATAGAGGTAGTTAGAAGTTAGGGCTAACCAATTTGGATTCGGGTTAGGTTGTGAATAATTAGTATGGAATAGAGTTAGTTCTAACAAATTGGGATTCGGGGTAATAGCACCTTTATTTCTTAAGCTTAGTTTATTGTATGTACAGTGAAATTCTGCACGAGTATTGCAAAAGAACCAGAGAAGTGGCTAATGAATTGCTTAAAGGCATTTCAAAAAGCTTGGGATTGGAAGAAAACTACATAACCAAGAAAATGGAAGTGGAAGTTGGGGCTCAGACGTTCGTGGCAAATCTTTACCCACCTTGCCCACAGCCTGATATGGTAATGGGACTGCCTCCCCATTCTGACTATGGCCTCCTTACCCTTCTCATCCAGAATAACCTTGGAGGTCTTCAAGTCATGCACAACGGAAAATGGGTTCCTATCAACCCCCTGCCAGACTCTATTTTAATTAACACTGGCGATCATATGGAGGTAAATCTAATTCTCACTGTAAGAATGAAATCTACTATATTAATAAAGTAGAGAATTGAACTCAAGACAACTTTATTTCCAATATTTAAGAGTGCGCAAGACTAATCCAACTAGACCTAATCATAACATTTAATATTTATTATAAAAGTGACAATCCACCATATTGATGGAAAAAAAAAATCTAATTCAAGCTAATCCACTCTAACATTTATTCAAAATGAATCAAATTAAATTTGATCAACATATACATGATCATTAGTCCCTTTATAACTAACCCTTGAACAAATTCTACACTATATCACTGAGATCATATTAACAAGAAATATATATACACATTTTTTAAGTGAATTATTAATTATGATATTATAATATGGTAACGTAAATGATACTATAGTTTTTAGCGCATTTTTTTAATATGTCATAATCTACTTTATATAAAAACAAAATGAATATAATAAATTTAAGTTTAAATGAACACGGGTTTTTATGCCTAATATGTTACTCTTATTTTTTTTTATCAAATTATATTTATTTATCTTAAAAAGAACTTAAAATAGAAAATGTCTGTTTTACAACATTTCACTATCATAGTGAAGTTTCGCTATAATGTGGTTGTTTAACATCCATCAATTGAGAAGTCCATGATGGGTCCATGATGGATGTGCTGTCTTACCATCATGCTTCTGGGAAATTTTTTAATTTCTTTCTTGATAAGAAATTTTAAATTTGAATAATAGCGTAAAGCATATTTGCACTTTAGGCATATACAATCTTTTCAAATTAAAAAAGTAGTGAAAGTTTTATTTTCCATAGTATAAAATTTTTTCGTTCAATAATAATAAAAAAGTATCAATCATTTTTATTATTTTTTCATATGTTTAAAGATATATATTATGTTCATACAAAATTACAAATCAAAGTATCTTTTAAAAATTCTCCAATCAATTAATAGTACAAAATTTTTCCTTGAAAAGGTTGCAAAATTTTATAATTATTTTTATAGCCTTATAAGTTGTGATACACATGTTTGAAGTTTTAATCCCAATATCTCTCAATTTTTAAAAATTTGAGATGCATAAAATATAAAAAAAATAAATAAAAATTTGTAATGAGCGCAGATCCTTTCAAATGGGAAGTACAAAAGTGTCGTCCATAGGGCCTTGGCAAACCGCGAAGGAACAAGAATTTCGATAGGAACGGCCCACAGCCCACCACTAGAGAAAATAGTGACTCCAGCACCAGAGTTGGCTGATGGCGTAAACAATTCTCCTGCATATCGCGGGATCAAGGTTAGCGAGCACATAGAGCTGCAGCAAACTGCTCAACTCGACGGAAAAACCTGCTTGGACCGTCTTCGGATATGAATGCCTAATGCTTTTGCATGGTCTGTTTCTTTCTCGTGAAGATAATTATTTATCACTATATGTATATATCTATATTGAGGTGCAATATTGACAATTAATTAATAGTTTAATGTTGGAAGCTAATGGGCACTATACCACATGTTCACTCAAGATACTTGCACAAGAAAGAAGGAAAAACACTTGAATTCGAATTGAAATCTGCAGGTGACTTGATATAAATGATTTTACTTATACCTACTTATACTACTCAAAAGACATGACTCATGTAAACTCAATTTATTTCTACAAAATGAAAAAAATAAACTATACATTAATCCAACACTTAATAAAATTATAATTTAATGTAACTCAACTCCTAACTTAATGACTTATAAGAAACATACGAAACATATAAATATATAAAAACTTCAATTAATTCAAGTTTAATATCTAAAACACTGTAAATTTGAATTTTTCATAATTCTAAGGATCATCTCAACTTATAAAAATTGTCATACTTAGAGGTTTCATAAAAATAACAGCAATTTGGTCTAGACTTTTTAGATATTGCAATTCAATTTCTTTATTTACAATACGCTCTTGAATAAAATGAAATCTTATACTAATATGTTTGCTTTTGTCATGAAACACTGAATTCTTGGCTAAAGTTTGAGCTGACTTGTTATTAATCATAATTGTTAAGTCACTTTGCTCCATATGAAGTTCCTCTAGTAAGCTTCTTAGTCTAATAGAATGATAAGATGTGTTAAAATGGGTCACAATTTATGAAATACGTAAAATTAATGGGTTATGATTGAATTTTAATAGATTAGTGTCATAAATAGATTAGCCCATTATGACATGACTTGAAATAGGTTATATAAGGGCTTGACACGTTAACTCGTTATACTCTATTTAATTTCATATATTATGTTAATCTGACACAATTCATTTATAATTTATATAATTTGTGTGTAATATCAAAGTTAAAATAGTCATTTATATAAAATATATAGACATTTTTTATGTATTTATATTTATTAAAAAATTTAGATTATCTTTATTTGAAATTTTTATGTGTTTGTATTTGTTTATAAGAATATTTAAACTTTCATATTGTATTAATTTGTATTTAGATTTTTTAATTGATATTTGCTTTGAACCTTAAAAAATATATAATTATGGATGATATTTCAATTAATTTGAGTAAAAATATAACAATTTTTAGTTATAAGTTTATAGAGGTTAAATGGATCATGTCGGGTTCTGTGACTCACATATGACCCAATTAAATAAACGAGTTACACATATCATATTTGTGTTGTTACGATAACAACTAACAGTATATTAGCTTATCTCTACAACTAGTGTACATTATATCTTTTTACTTCTTTGTATTTATCATTTCACTTTATCTTGTATATTTTATAGTGTATAAATACACCTCTCTTGTTGTTAATAAGATACATGAATACAATTTCCATTCTATTTATACTCTCTTCCTCTACATGGTATGAGAGCCATGGCTGGACAAATCATCCCATCAAACTCTTCCTTGCCATTAACTACACCAACAACCCAACAGACTCTCTCAATTAAATTAACTCCAAATAATTATTTGACTTGGAAGACACAATTTCTTCCTTTATTGAATGTCCATGAACTGACTAGTTTTATTGATGGCATAACCATTGCTCCACACTTACCATACCATCACCTAAATGGTTTGAAAAAAAATCAGCTAGTACTTTCGCGGACTTACTTATCACTATCCGATGAAGTCTTTCCTTACATAGTTGGCTTGGCCTCATCTCACTCAGCTTGGAAAGCACTAGAAAGTGCTTTCGATTCTGTATCTTAGAACCATCCACTTTAGCTCCATATAGAGTTGCAAGAGCTCAAAAAAATGACTATTGTCTCACAATATTTACAAAAGGCTAAAAGCCTAGCTGATGAACTTGCATCTGCTAGGCATTCACTTTCGAATGCAGAATTCAATGTGATTATCTATCGCAACATAGAAAATGAATTTTACGTTCTCATCACTATATTAAACCAACGACCTACTCCTGTTTCATTCCAAGAATTGCATGGTTAATTAATTGCTCATGAAAATTTGATTCGTAGCAACCAAGAAACTCTTCTTGCCAATATTGCATATTGTCACAATATGCGACCAACTGAGTTCTCCTTTAATTCGGTCACTTCATCTTCTCAAAGGTTCAATCATTCACCCAACTCTAATAATTTTTGTTCTTACAATGGAAGGAAAAATTGAGGTTCATGCCAAATTTGTAGGTATAGAAACCACACAACCGATCGATGTAAAAGAAGAAACAACAATGACAACAAGCTATTTTCTTCCATGTCACAACCTTATTTAGTTTATGGAAGACAACAACAATTCTATCAACCAAATTTTCATAATGGTGCACCATCCTTTCCAGGGCCATACTGGAATCAAGCAGTCACTATCCCTTCAAATGTAAATTATGGTGGTTGGTATCCAAATACTATTGCTACACATCATATGACACCTGATTCTCGTTCGCTTTAAACCACTCAGGAATACAATGATGTGGAAAAAGTCATTGTTGGTAATGGTTAAGGATTGCCTATAACTCATACAGCTACAGGCATCGCCCGTCCTCATTCCAATCCAAGTTTGACTCCATCTTCTCTACTGTGGCTATACATGCAAACCACATTCTCAGTTGCCCTAATCTTAAGGTACGGTATCTTCCTCTCATCCCTTCCACATCATCATTAATCCCTTCTCTCTCCATCACACGTCACTCCTCTCCTACCTCATCAATACCAGCCTCCTCATCACTAATTGTTCATTGCTCACCTTCCCATATAAATATAGAACCTTAAGCTCCTCTTGGGCTCAACCTGGTTATTGATCTTTCTCATTACAAAACACAGCCTCAAGCCCCTCCTTTACGTTCCCATCATATGCAATTGTGTGACACCACCATGCAAAAAAGTCAAGCACTCATTGCCCTTAAAACCAAACCTACCTTGAATTTTTTAGAACATGAACCACATACTTTTAAACAAGCCAATAATTATCGTGAATGGAAACTTGCCATGTCTAATGAGATGAGGCACTTCTAGATAATTCTACATGGACTTTTATGTTATGACATCTAAATGCTAATATAATTGGCAACTTATCAAATCAAAAGGAAACCCGATGGGATAGTTGGTCATTATAAGACGAGGTTGATAGCCAAGGGATTCACTCAAGTAACCGGTCTTGATTATAAAGAAACTTTTAGTCTTGTTGTCAAAGCAACCACAATTCCAATTGTGCTTGCTCTTACTGTCAAGCATGATTGGATCATAAACCAATTGGATATTTGTAATGCTTTTCTCCATGGGGGTATGAATGACGTCCTTTACATGCATTAATCAGAAGTCGATGCCAATAATGCATCGTATGTATGTAAATTAAATAGATCACTCTATGGTTTAAAGCAGGGCCCAAGAGCATGGTTCTCACGACTTCAACAATTTTTAGTGCGATTGGGTTTTCACATCATCAAGGGTTGATTCCTCATTATTTATTTTTTAAAAAGGATGTTAATGTTGCTTATCTTTTGGTATATGTTGATATTATACTAACATGTTCAAATTTGAAGCTCCAGAAGTAGATAATTACCAAACTTTCGGAGGAATTTCCTATTAAAGATTTGGGCTCTCTTCACTATTTTTTGGGCATTGGGGTTACACCTACAACGGATAGTTTATATCTCTCACAACAGAAGTACATAAGGGACCTTATTGATAAGCTCGAGATGTTAATTTCAAACCATGTGGTACTCCCATGTCAATAGGTGGTGCTTTGTCTAAGAATTGTGGAACTTCTATTGGCAATGGTGTTGTATATCGTCAAATAGTTGGTGCACTTTAATATTTGATGATTACTCTTCAAGACATCTCTTTCGCAATGAATAACTTATGTCAATTTATGCACTTCCCAACAGATATGCATTCAAATGACTTCTTCTTTATCTCCATGGCACAACCTCTTTAGTATTGTTCTATCATCGTAATAATCCTCTCACTTTAACTTGCTATGTTGATAGTGATTGGAGAGAAGACTCAGATGATTGTCGATCCACTACTGGCTATGCAATTTTCATAAGCAACTCATTGGTTTCATGGTCCTCTAAGAAGCAACCTATTGTTGCAAGGTCATCAACCAAAAGTGAGTATAAGGTAGTGGCCAACCCTACTTTAGAAGTAATTTGGATTAAGGCATTACTTAAGGAGTTGGGATTGGATGTTCCAGTTTCAGACTTATGGTGTGATAATTTGAGGGCTATTTACTTATCACATAATCCAGTCTCGCACTCCCGAATTAAGCACATTGCCTTAGCTTATCATTTCATGCGTGAATAGGTAGCTCTAGATCTTGTAAAGGTACGTTTTGTTTCCACTTTAGATCAACTAGTAGACTTATTCACTAAGCCCTTGAATCTTCCTCGTTTCAGTGTTTTATCTCAGAAGCTTCAAGTGCGAAAGACTTATGGGGTTGCAAGAGGGTGTTAAGATAATAGCTAACAGTATATTAGCTTATCTTTATAATCGATGTACATTCTCTCATTACTTCTTTGTATTTATCTTTATTTCTTTGTAATTATCATCTCACTTTATCTTGTACATTGTATAGTATATAAATACACCTTTCATGTTGTTAATAAGATTCACAAATACAGTTCCCATTTTGTTTATTCTTTCTTCCTCTACACGTCTAATTTGTATAAATTTCATATTGTCTTAGGATTGAGATATCTTAACATGATTAATCATATTCGTGTTTATTCTAATCGTGTCAGCTGAATGGGTTGACACGATATAAACACGATTCATCAATTTGTTTTGACACCTCTAAGAATGACATGTATTAGAGGTGACTACAACATTCTTACATTCATATGTTGATAGTATGATTGCATATTGTTTTTTTGATCATCAAGAATGACATTATTTTTCATAAGGAAAATATAACCATTGGTGTTTCTCCTATCATCTAGATCTCCAATAAAATCACTATCACCTTTGGCATTTTTCTTGGCTTTGAAGACCCATTTGACTCCAATAACCTAATGACCACTTGGAAGAGAGACAAATAAAGTGTCATTCTTGAAAGAATCTCCTCATTCATAGCTTCAATCCACTATTTTTCCTTCTTAGCTTATTCATAACTCAAAGGCTCAATGTTAGCAAGGAAACAAAGTAAATTAGTATCATCTAACCTCTTAGGCTCATTATAAAGATAAAAAAGACTTTGATGTCCATTTGGTCCTACTCTTAAGCTGAATGATAGTGTACTTAATGATGATGATGCATGAAAAAATGGAGTTGGTGAAACTAATGGAGTAGCCTTTCCTTGATCTTCTTGGTCATTTAATTCTTTTTCTTCAAAATAAGGAAAAAAATCATAAGATATTTCATCTTCTAAACTCTAATTTCTTACCTTCATCTGATCAAATTCAACATCTTTACTAATCACGATCTTTTCCTTGCTTGGATTTAACAAATTATAACCTTTTAATGAAAACACAATTTTCACTTCTATCATCAAGTTTAGATATGTCTTTCTTTGGAACATGTGCATATGCAATGGATCCAAAATTCTCAATTGCGACACATTTGATTTCTAAGTGCTGCATAGTTTCTAAAGTATTATGTTTTTTAACTCTTGGTTAGAGAATGATTAGATAGGTACACTGCACAAGCAACTGCTTTAGCATAAAACCCCTTTGGCATCTTCTTACTTTTCAACATAGTCTTTACCATATTTAGGATTGTTTGCTTTTTCCTTTGAGCAACTTTATTTTATTAAGGGGATCTATGTTAGAAAATGACAAATCTCATGCAAATCATAAAACTTTTAAATTCATTAAACATAAATTCACCTTCCATATTAGTTCTCAAGGCTTTAATCTCATAGCCACTCTCCTTTTCAACCAATGCTTTGAATTTATTCAAAGTATACAAAACCTCGAATGTTTGCTTTAAAAATAAAACCAATTCTTTTTACTATAATCATTAATAAAAAAACACAAAATAAGAAATTTAGTGATATAGGTTTGATAGGACCATAAACATCTGCATGGATATGTTGAAATGGTTTAATATCCCTCAAAATGGATTCCTTTAAAAAGCCCTTCTTGGAATACTTACAAAGTAAACATGGTTCACATAATTGATCAAGATATAGAAATGCCCTCCACCATCTTTCTACTTTCCAAATCCATTAGACTTTCAAAATTTAGGTGATCAAACCTCTTATGCTAAATCCATGATGGATCTTCCACACAAGTCCTTAAACATGTAGCTTCAGCTATTCGTATATCTAGCATAAACATATGATTTCTTGTCATAGCACCTTAGTAATGAGATTACCATCACAGTATTTCAAATATAATATATGCCCTTCTATGTTGATTTTATAATCATTCTTTAAAAGTTACCTATTGCTGAGAATACTTCTTTTCAACTTATGAATGAAACAAACATCTTAGAGAATTTTGTGGTCACCATTTCTCACCTTAAATAAGAAGGTATTCACACGAATAGGCTCTTTCCCGAAAACGAAAGTGTGCTAACACCAGGTTTTTCTCTCTAAATTGTTTTCAAAACATTCATGTTATGTATCATCTATAAAAAACCCTAAAACATGCATATATATATATATATATATATCTTAACAGTTAAAAGATACAGATAATATCTCATTTTGTTTTAACTTTTAAAATGAAATAGATATCCAATAATTTAGATAATATCTCTAATTATCTTAATTATAAATAGAGAGTAGTAAATCTCAATTTTGTTATTTTATGTATGAGACCTAATAGGTTTACATAATGGCAGTGGCCCAAAAACCTATTTTAGCTCACAAGTCATAAGTGACATCTAGCAAGATATTATGACTACCAAATTATGTGAAGATCAATGATCCTATCTAACCTATTTCACAAATAGTACAATAATTCTTTTGTCACATTATATCTCAATTGAATATCAGACATAGATCATGTCATCCATATATAGTTCAATTCTTTCTCGATCTCTAAGTAGATTGAGGTAAAATGATATTAAAAACTTTTATCAATTCATTACCGCATGACCATACAATCTCTTCAGTCTAACTTATCAAGGGGCCTAGAGATATATTTCTCATAAATGTATAAGGGTCAAATTTGTTCTCAATCACTCATATTCCTTTATATGATTTACTCAATGTCTAATATTAGTTTATGCGATTGTTCGGCTAAAGGTAATGTTCAATTATATCAAAATATGAAATTCATCATATTGGAATCCATGATGATTTTCAGGTAAGAGGATTAAATTAATACTATTGCATCACTTATGATTGTTTATCTTTGTAGCATTATCATATTTGGTCGGTCTAATACAATGTTTCTTAAATATGTATCCATGTGTTTGATTTAATTTCACATATCTATGACTAATAAAATATAGTTATCAATCAAACATATACTAATTTTCATTCATTATTATCATAACAACAATGATCGACTAAAGGCAATTTAGAATATAATTCTTTACATCTAAAGGTTTTACTATCAAGTCATATATTTGATGACAGAAGGTAGAATGAACTATTCTTGAAATTTATAATTTAGCCATAAACAAAATATAAAATTGCAGCCATGACATTATTAAGAAAATATTCATTATAAGAATTAGCCTAGGGAACATAACTAACATGTCATATGGTTGTTAGCTCTATTGTCAAAGTACCACGTACTCTACTCACTATTTGACTCATCATTACTAGAAAAAGAGTAAGGTTTGTTGGTTTAGATAGAGATGAAGCAACCCAAGAGGAGGGTGAATTAGGTTGTAAATAAAAACACAAATAAAGATAATAGAAGCAATAAATACAAAGTCAACACACAAATTTATAGTGGTTTAATAATGTGTCTACTTTACTCTTTAATTTTGTACTTAGTTCTTTCTATTCTTTTTCAAGACTCAAGAAAAACCTTTCATTTTTCAGGCTCAAGAACAACATTTACAATTAGTCTCTTTTAACAAAGAACAAGAGAGTCAACCCAACTCTTAGTATTTTTCTAGGTACAATACCAACCTTCTAACCACCAGTAATGATAGATTGAAACAATGTCAATGTCTTTCAAAATAGGTAGCAGTTACACTTTAGTGCTCAAAAAATCCTATTTTCAAAGAGTTACAAAATAATTATTACTCTATCCAAATTAAAAGTAACACCAAAAGGTTTGTACAAATAGTTTGCTAGATGTTCTCTAGATGATTACAAATGTTCTTTAAAGTTTCTAACATTTTTCTAGTCTTCAAAAATATTCCTTATATAACCAAAACTATAAACTAGTCATTGGAACAATTGATGTTCAGTCTATTAGCTTTTCTGCCAATGCTCGTTGATTCTAAGCAGCGCCTGTTGAACTTATAACAGATAATTCGAACGTTTGTTGTTCATTCTTCCATGGTCATTAGCTTTGACCTCAATGCCCATTAGAGTAAGCACAATGTCCATTGTTGATTTTTCAAAAACCAAAAACTTGGTGCTCTATTTTTCAATAACTATAGAAATGTTTCAACAGTTGTTGGGGAATTCTCAACGCTAATTGGATATACCTTCAACACCTGTTGAGATATGAAGTGTGCCTCATTGGAGGGTCCAAAAGCTTTAATTCAATCTAGAGTGTTTCTCCAATGCCTGTTGTGAAGGACCATCGTTCATTTTGGGTTCTAGTGAGTTTTGCTCAATTTAAGGCACTTTGCCTAACGTTTGTTGTGAATATGCAATGTCTGTTATGAGGGTAAGATCAATGCTCATGACGAGGTCTAAAGAGAATAGCTCAAACTAGAGCACTTCTCCAACTCCCATGGCGAGTTTCTCAATACTCATTGGATGGTCCATAACACTTTAAACATCTGAGCACTTATCCAACGCCCATTGCTATTAAATCTATTCTCCCTTTTTATCATTCATCGAGTTTGTTTATGGGATACAAAAACACTAAAATATGTACATTAGAACTTCTCAAGGTTTTGTCATTATTTTGTTATCATTCAAAACACATCACTCAAAGTAAATGAGTGAGACAAAGTTTTTGAGGTCACACATGTTCTCCAAATATTCTCACCATTGACACAACATTCTTCCTTTTTTTGAATGATGACAAAGCTAAGATGTTTTGATACCAAAATATTTAGAACTTAAAAACACACAAAGGATATCAAATGTCAAAACACAAAATTGGATACCAAATACATCACACAAGATACCAAATGTTGAATGTTAAAACATACTACATGTTATGCTACCAAATGCATTTAAACAAGAGTATCCAAATAAGTAAGTGATGATAATCAAGGCATGCAATCATCTAATCAAAGCATCCAAAATTTCTTCCCCTTTTTGTCATCATGACAAAAAGATATACCAAAGGTAAAATAAAAAAAATTCTCCCCCTTTTTAGATCAAATTTCTCAAAAACAAAGCAAACATGATGATACCAAAAAGAAATAGGCCTTCTCAAGATACCAATTGACAAAAAGATATAAACAATTTCCTTAAAAAAAAAAAAACATAAACATAAAACTCTTAGAGAAGGAAGACTCCCTCTATCAATATGCTTCTTTCTACAAAAATTCCCGAGATATTCAAACAATAATTCAGTTGACATTATGTGGGGGTCACATATTCTATACATATGTTGAGGAAATCAAGAGAGGAAAGATAGTTGCTGGAAATTCATAATTTAAACTTTCGTTTAACAAAGGCATGTTAAAAAATAAGAAGGGATAAAGAAACATTACATATTATGATTTTCAAAATACAATAGCCTCTTCAAAATCTGCAGCTCTACTCACCATTTGATTCTCCATTTTGAACAGAGGGTGAGGAGCCTCTAATCTTGCAAAATTAAACTTTTTTGGTACCCATTTTCTTCGAGGTCCTCATGGGCAAGTAACATAAACATAACAAAAGTATGTTGTATGACCATAAAGACAATTTTAATTTCTTTTTAAAAAAAGAAGATAAGATAAAGAAATAAATGCATCAACAAAATGAAAATAAAAAAAAGTTAATTCATGTATCGATTAAACCAAAGTAATGAAATAAAGGCATATAAATGGTAAAAATAAAAGATTTAATGATGTATCTACGAAAAGAAAAGACAATGAAAACAAGCAAATACAGTAAAAATACCATTAAATTATCTAGTCAAAGAGGTAAATTCATAATACTATTAATCATATAACTAAGAGGTAAACAATAGCATATATATATATATATATATATATATATATATATATATATATATCTATATATATATATATATATCTATATATATATAATATTTATAGAAAATATATCTCGAAAAATATAA
>CATIWR010088910.1:0-11890 GCA_949677035.1 Omphalea diandra | reverse complement strand
GGTCCTGGGAGACGAGGCCTCAGTATGTTAACAATGTTGACTGCTTCAAAACGCAAAAAGTGGCTTCGTTAAGAGCTTTGTTCCAATTTCCATCTTCTAGCAACAATGATGACACATGAGCATCTGATGGAAGCGACTTCGGTGAAGTAATCTTAAACCCATATGGATCCAGTATCCATCGATCATGGTAAATGCTCACACTTTGCCCATTACCAATATGCCATCGTAGTCCACAACGAGGAAGTTCTTGACCCCATAACATACTTCTCCAAATGTAAGAAGGATTTTATTGGTCATTGACATTCTTCTAGAAGATTTCTTAAGAGATCATGTAATCAGTCTTTTTTTTTTTTTTTTTTGTTATGTAATATCATACCCCAACCATGCTCAGTATGAGGTTGGTTAACTTCAACTTTAAGTTATTCTCTTAACCATGCCTCTGTTGATAGCATGATGTTAGTGTATTTGTAAAGATAATGAGTTGTAAGTAACATTCAAACCTCTTTGTACCAGCTATATAAGCTGGTTTTTATATTAAAATATATATGAATGAAGAGAAACTAAGTTTATGTTCCAATTTCTCTAAAACCTTTGTTCCAGCTCTTGAAGTTTTTTTTTTTTTGAATTCAGTGTTAATTTGAACATGGTATCAGAGCTTTTATAGATCTTTAAGGGCTAAAAAGAGAGAAAACAAGTGAGCTTAAACTTGACCAAAAGACCTAAACATTTTGAGAGTGAGTTGATGACTGCAAAGGGATTCTCAACCCCAACACCATCCAACTTCAATGGTGAAAACTACCAGGTCTGGGCTGTGAAAATGAAAGGGCATTTGACCTTTGGGATGTTGTGGAATCATGTAGAGAACTAGCACCATTAAGAGCCAATCCCACCATAGCACAACTCCACCAACATAGTGAGGAATGTGCTAAGAAATACAAGGCCTTAGTTGCAATTTATTC
The DNA here is from genome assembly GCA_949677035.1 of Omphalea diandra. NCBI lineage: Eukaryota > Viridiplantae > Streptophyta > Magnoliopsida > Malpighiales > Euphorbiaceae > Omphalea > Omphalea diandra. Next base: position 10,931 of record CATIWR010088910.1, on the reverse strand, counting down.
CTTTATTTCAGAGTCTATTTTCACTAGAATCATGAATCGCGAGACAGTAAAACAAGAATGGGATCAACTCAAGGAGGAGTTCCAAGGTAGTGTTAGAACCAAACAAATTCAAGTCTTGAATTTATGGAGAGAATTTGAAACTCTCAAAATGGGAGACTCTGAAACACTTAAGGAGTATAGTGATAGGTTGATGCGAGTACTTAATCAGCTGAGACTTCTTAAAGAGGAGTTGCCAGACAAGAGGATAATGGGCAAGGTTTTTATGAGTGTTCCAGCAAGATTTGAGCCAAAGATATCTTCATTGTAAGACACTAAAGACTTGTCCACCATCACTTTGACTGAAGTGATGAATGCCTTCCATGCAATAGAGCAGAGATTCAGCTAAAGGTGAAGAAGCATTTTTGGCAAAACAAGGTGAAGGAGGTCAGTCAAGTGGAGGCAAAAAGCAATCAAAAGAGTAGAAAGGGAAAGATAAAAGAAGTGGAGAAGGAAAAGGTGGAAAGAAAGGCAAGTATCCACCTTGCAAACACTGCAAGAAGAAGACACATGCTGAGAAATATTATTGGTTCAGGCTTGACATTCAATGTAGATCTTGCAATTAGTTTGGACACATGGCCAAAGTATGCAAGAACAAGCAAACACAACCTACTCAACAAACACAAGTAGCTAAAGATCAAGAAGCCTTAACTGAGAGGTAGTTTACAACAACTCTCCATATTGCCAAGACTAAAATGAACACTTAGCTTGTTGATAGTGGTTGCTTAAGCCACATGACATTTGACGAGGATAGCTTCAAGATCCTTGATAAGTCTTTCAAGTCAAGAGTAAAGATTGGCAATAGAGCTTGGGTCAAGGTTAAAGCAAAGGAACTATTGTGATAAGCAATCCAATAGGTACAAAATCCATTTCAAAGGTGTTATTTGTGCCTAAAATCAGTTTAAACTTACTTAGTGTTGGCCAACTACTTGAAAAAGATTATGAATTGCATTTCAAGAAGAAAAAATGCATCATTTATGATCTAAATGGAAATGAAATGATATAGTAGACATGAAAGATAGACTTTTTCCATTAGATGTAACACAAAACACTTTGCATGCATACTCAACTATAGTGAATGACTCCATTCTTTAGCATAAGAGGTTAGAACACTTCAATTATAAGAATTCGAATTTGTTATATCAAAAGAATTTGGTTGATGGCTTGCTTGTAATTGTGGAAGGAGAGGGTGTTTGTGAAGCTTGCCTATTTGGGAAGCAAAATAAGCTGTCATTCTCATAAGAGCTACTGAGAAATTGCAACTGGTGCACTCTGATGTGTGTGGATCTATGAGTGTTCCATCCTTGAATAATAGCAAATACTTTCTATTATTCATTGATGATTACTTTAGGTACTGTTGGGTGAGTTTCTTGAAGCAAAAATCAGTAGTGGTAAGTGAGTTTGTGAAGTTTAAAGCACAAGCAGAGAAGGAAGCTAGTTGTGGAATCAAAATGCTAAGATCAGACAATTGAGCCTAATATTTCCCTAAACATTTTAAGGTTATTCGTGACAAAGAATGCATTAAACACCAATTCATAGTTCCCTACACTCCACAGCAAAATGGAGTGAGTGAAAGGAAAAACAAAACTGTGATGGAGATGACAAGATGTTTGATGCATAAGAATAACTTGCTAAAGCATTTTTGGGCTAAGGTAGTTAATGTCGCTGTTTATTTGCTGAATTTGTTACCAACAAAAGCATTAAATGGCAAGGTTCTATTTGAAATGTAGCATGGAACCAAACCATCAGTGAAGCATTTAAGGGTGTTTGGGTGTGTTTGTTACTCACACATACCTGAAGAAAAGAGGGAGAAGCTAGACAAGAAATCAAATGTTGGTATCTTCATTGGTTATAGCAATATCACTAAGAAATATAGAATCATCAATCCCAAAACAGAGAAGGTTTTTGTTAGCAGGAATGTGAAATTTAATGAAACTGCTGAATGGGATTGGAAGGAATGAAAGCTTTAAGATAAAGCTGTGATTGAGGCATTTGAAGATGAAGAAATCTCAGATAGTGATACTAAATATGGTGTGAGAGGCATAAGACTACTGTAAGAGATTTATGATAGTTGCAACATAGTCACTCTTGAACCAGCAAGTTATGAAGAAGCATCAAGTCATAAAGGTTGGAGGAAAGCCATGGAGGAGGAGATCAACGTGATAAGGAAGAATGACACTTGGAAGCTTATGGAGAAGCCTAAAAAACATAAGACAATAGGTGTTAAGTGGGTTTACATAACCAAATTAAGTCCTAATGATTTTGTAAACAAACTTAAGGCCATAATGGTTGTTAAGGGCTATCTTCAAGAAGCTGGAGTAGACTACATTGATACATTTGCACCAGTAGCAAGGCGTGACACTATAAGAATTCTAATGGCACTTACAGTAAAAGAAAATTGGAGAATCTTTCATCTAGATGTAAAATCAACATTCCTAAATGGTGTATTAGAATAGGATAACTTTGTGGAGCAACCTGAAGGCTTTATAATCCCAAGTAAAGAAGGAAAGGTATACAAGCTCAACAAAGCTCTTTATGGCCTCAAGCAAGCTCCAAGAGCTTAGTACAACAAAATCGACACTTATATGCTAATAAGGCTTCCTCAATAGTGAAAATGAAGCCACTTTGTATGTCATTACAGATGAAGAAGAAGTTAGGTTGATTATATCCTTGTATGTGGATGAACTTTTGGTGACAGGAGGAGATGATTTGGAAGTTGAAAACTTCAAGAAAAAATGCAGTAGGTATTTGAGATGTCTGATTTAGGAGAGATGGCTTTCTTCTTGGGAATGGAAATTAGTAAATCAAAAGAAGGCATTTTCATTTCTCAAACTAAATATGCTTGGGAAGTTCTCAAGAAATTTCAGTTGAATAAAGCTAAGCTTGTTGTCACACCTTTAGTGGTAAATGTGAAGCTAACTAGAGAAGATGGAAGTGGGAAAGCAAATGCCTCAGTCTTTAGAAACATTGTGGGAAGCTTATTATATCTACCTGCAGCCAGAGCAGACATCATGTTTACAATAAGTTTACTTTTAAGGTTCATGGAAAGTCTAAACAAAATTCATCTTGGTGTTACTAAAAGAGTATTAAGATATATTACAGGCATTATTGAACTTGGTCTTTGGTTTAACAAGTGTGAACGTGAGGAACTATAAGGGTATGCTGATAGTGATTGGGCTGGAAGTGTTGATGATTCTAAAAGCACTTCTGGTTATGTGTTTTCTTTTGGAAGTGGGGCATTTTCTTAGAATTCAAAGAAGTAAAAAGTTGTTGCTCAGTCATCTACTGAAGCTGAGTATATCTCAACTGTAAATGCTGGAAATCAAGCCATTTGGCTTAGAAAAGTGTTGATTGATCTTAGTTTTATTCAAGCTAATCTAATAGTAATTTGGGTGGACAATAAGTCTGCCATTACCAAAGAACCCGATTCAACATGGGAGAACAAAACATATTCAAGTCAAAGTTCATGCAATTAGAGAGGTTGAAAAGGCTAGAGAAATCAAACTTCAGCACTGTTGCTCAGAGGAGCAAATTGTCGATATACTTACCAAAGCTCTTCCAAGAGCTAAGTTTGAATTTTTAAGGTCAAAGCTTGCAGTCTTCAAGAAGAATATCAAGGAGGAGTGTTGGTCATTGACATTCTTCTAGTAGATTTCTTAAGAGACCATATAATCAGCCTTTCTTTTTTGTTATGTAATATCATACCCCAACTATGCTCAGTTTTGTGTTGCTTAACTTCAACTTTAAGTTATTCTCTTAACCATGTCTCTATTGACAACATAGTGTTAGTGTCTTTGTGGAGGAAATGAGTTGTAAGCAACATTCAAACCTCTTTATATCAACTATATAGGCTGATTTTTGTATTAAAACATATATGAATGAAAAGGAACTAAGTTTATGTTCTAACTTTTCTCTAAAAACTTTGTTCCAACTCTTGAATTTTTTTTTCTAAATTTAGTGTTAATTTGAATAAATTTAATCTAAGCTTAGCTTGTTTTATGGTTGAGTGAAGAAAGTACTTCCGTTTTAACACTTGAGCTACAAAAGAATTCAGTCTTATAAGAATCCTTTAAACTTGTTTACCTAGCATAGCTTGGTTAAAGATCTTTAAATTCTTGAAACCCATGCCATCAACATACTTAGGCCGATAAAGATATGACTAGGATTTCTAGTGCATATTATTATGATCACCTTTAGTGCCCCACTAGAAATTCACACACAAATGCTCTAAATCCCTAATCACAGACTAGAGAATTTTGAAACGAATCATGGCATATGTTGGGAGAGATTGGATCACTGATTTAATGAAACATTCTTAATCATCAATTGATAATAATTTAGTGCTCCAACCTTGTAATCTAGTAACCACCTGATCTCGTAGATAGCCAAATTGAATCCTCATGTTCCTTATTGAGAATGCAAACAAATCTAAGTAGATGTTATGACAACAATCATCAGAACCTCAAAAATGGCCTTTACCTTATCAATAACATGAGAAGATGTATTTAGACTGAAAGAAAGAGTGAACTTATCAAAGTTGTTAGTTTGACCCAAAGCCGTTTCATAAATAGAGAGAATTCCTTTAAGGATGGAACACTCTTCTAATGATGCTAATTTATCTGGTCCATATATTGCCTATCTTGAACAAATGCCCGATCAGAGTTGTAGAAGCCATAATGAAGTTATTGTCTTCGTTTTGAAGCAAAATAATGGAAGACCTTAGAATTCCTATCTATAGCCTCTAACCATTGCATCCTAGACCATTGTCTCGAATGGGACTCCTAAGAAGGAAGTCTCTCCAACTTTCCTTTTAGATGTCAAACCTGCTGAAAATCAATAAAATCCCCATCATCACCTCGAAGTTATTCAATTTGACGTCTAAGCATAGTTATTCCTTTAGGAACCCATTTAAAAGTTTCCTCATTCCATTGTGATAGCCAAAAGACACATTCCAATCACTTGTGACTAAGAGAGGTTTGCTGATGGTCATCACCTTCTTCTTAGACATTTCTAATAATATGTTTATAACCCATTCCCCTACTGTTAGTCTAAAGAGTTATCCCTTACTTCTACAACCCATTCCCTTACTGTTAGTCCAAATAGTCATGATGACAGACCTGTGATCAAATGTGAGTTCTCCACAAAACCTAAAGGGAATTAAAGATTTCATTCAACATTGGCAATAAAATGATCCAATTTGCATTTGACTAGGTCACCTGTGTTACGTTTATTGGTAAAGATTATGCAGCCCATAGAAGTCAAGAGCATCATTGAACTCTACCATTTGTGCTAAAGAGCAAGGCCTACCACCTTTCTTCTTACAATCTAAGACCACCTCATTAAAATCTCCACCAACCAATTCGGGTAAGGATTTCAGTTTTGGTATTACCTTTAATTTGTGAAACAACTCCCAAGAAACCATCGATGATGAGATACACTATGCCCATAGAACCTTATAAAATGCCACATTCCATTATCAATAGCAATATTAGAATCAATATGCCCAAGTGAAAAGTATTGAATTTTCACATTCATAAAACTTTTTTCAGAGCATTATTAGACCATTACTATTATTCATTGACATTATTTTAAAAGATTTCTTAAAAGATTGTGTTATTAGCTCTTTTTTTGTTATGTAATATGAGACCCCTACCATGCAAGTATGGAGCTATTTAACTTAACTTCTCATAAGTCATGTCATCAACCATGCCTTAAGTAGAAACATGGTTTAAAGGTGTAATGAGTTGTATGTAACTTTGTTTCTCTTCCTTATGTTGTAATCTCTATATATTTTAAACTACCGACAATGAAATGTGTATGGAACTAAGTTTATGTTCTAGTTTTTCTCTAAAACCTTTGTTCCAACTCTTGAAGTTATTGTTTTCTTATTTGAATTCAATCTTAATTTGAACATGGTATCAGAGCTTTCATAGATCTTTAAGGGCTGTAAAGAGAGAAAACAAGTGATCTTAACCCCCATCAAATGATTTATACACCTTGAGTGAAGATTGATGTCTTCAAAGAGATTCTCAACCCCTACACCACCCAACTTTAATGGTGAAAATTACCAAGTCTAGGCTGTAAAAATGAAGGCATACCTAAGGGCATTTGACCTTTAGGATGTTATGGAATCAAGTAGAGAACCAGCACCATTGAGAGCCAATCCTACCATATCACAACTCCATTAATGAGGAATGTGTCAAGAAGTACAAGGCCTTAGTTGTAATTCACTCCTCTGTGTCAGAGTCAATTTTCACTAGAATCATGAATAGTGAGACAACAAAATAAGCCTAGGATCAACTCAAGGATGAGTTTTAAGGCAACATTAGAACTAAACAAATTCAATTTTTGAATTTGTGGAGAGAGTTTGAAACTCTTAAAATGGGAGACCATGAAACACTTAAAGAGTATAGTGACAGGTAGATGAGAGTAGTTAACCAGCTGAGACTTTTTAGAGAGGAGCTGCCAAAAAAGAGGATATTGAGCAAGGTTATTGTAAGTGTTCTAGTAAGATTCAAGCCAAAAATCTCTTCACTAAAGACACTAAAGAGTTGTCCACCATCACTTTAACTGAAGTGATGAATTCCTTCCATGTCGTAGAGCAAAGATTCAACATAAGGCAAAGAGAGGCAATTGAAGAAGCATTTCTGATAAAGCAAGGTGAAAGAGGTCAGCTAAGTGGAGGCAAGAAGTAATCAAAAAAGCATAAAGGGAAAGATAGAAAGAATGAAGATGAAAAAGGTGGAAAAAAATATAAGTATCCACCTTGCAAACACTACAAGAAGAAGACACATGTTGAGAAATACTACTGGTCAGGCTTGACATTCAATGTAAAGCTGACAATCAATTTGGACACATGGCCAAGGTGTGCAAGAACAACCAAGCACAACCTACTCAATAAGCACAAGTAGTCGAAGATCAAGAAGTTCCAACAGAAAGGCTATTTACAACAACTCTTTATGTTACCTGAAGTGAAATGAACACTTGGCTTGTTGATAGTGGTTGCTCAAGCCACATGACATTTGATGAGGATAACTGCAAGATCCTTGATAAGTCTTTTAAGTCCAGAGCAATGGTTAACAATGAAGCTTGGGTCGAGGTCAAAGGCAAAGAAACTATTATGATCAACACACCAACAGGTACAAAATCCATTTCAAAGGTGATATTTATGCCTGAAATCAGTTTGAACTTACTTAAGCCAGCTACTTGAAAAAGATTATGAATTATATTTTAAGAAGAAAAAATGCATCATTTATAATCCAAATGGAAATGAAATGATGACAATAGATATGAAAGATAGACTTTTTCCATTAGATGTAACATAAAACACTTTGCATGCATACTCAACTACGGTGAATGACTCAATTCTTTGGCATAAGAGGTTAGGGCACTTCAGCTATGCAAATTTAAACTTGATACGTCAAAAGAACTTGGTTGATGGCTTACCTATAATTAAGGAAGGAAAGGATGTTTATAAAACTTGACAATTTAGGAAGCAAAGCAAGCTACCGTTCTTAAGTAGCAGCTAGAGAGCTACTAAGAAATTACAGTTGGTGCATTCTGATATTTGTGATCCCATGAGTGTACCATCCTTGAATAATAGCAAATACTTTCTATTATTCATTAATGATAACTCTAGGTACTATTGGATGAGTTTCTTAAAGCGAAAATCAGAGGTGTTAAATGAATTTGTGAAGTTCAAAGCTCAAGTAGTGAAGGAAGTTGGTTGTGGAATCAAAATGGTAAGATTAAACAATGGAACAAAGTATGTGTCCAAAAATTTCAAGGCTGTTTATAACAAATAATGGATTAACCACCAACTCACAGTTCCTACACTCCACAACAAAATGGAGTGAGTGAAAGAAAAAAATAGAACTGTGATGGAGGCTATGTGTTTGACGCATGAGAAGAACTTGTCAAAGCAGTTTTGGGCTGAGGTAGTTAATGTTGTTATAAACTTATTGAATTTACTACCAACAAGAGTAGTAAATGGAAAGGTACCATTTGAGGTGTGGCATGGAATCAAGCCATCAGTAGAGCATTTGAGGGTTTTTAGGTGTTTTTGTTACTCACACATACTTGAGGAAAAAAAGGACAATCTAGATAAGAAATCAAATGTTGGTATCTTCATTGATTATAACAACATCACCAAGGGATATAAAATCTTCAATCCCAAAATGAAGAAAGTGTTTATTAGTAGGAATGTGAAATTTGATAAAGCTGTTGAATGGGATTGGAAGGAAGGAAAACTTCAAAATAAAGCTAAGATTGAGGCACTTGAAGATGAAGAAAGCTCTAATAGTGATGTTGATCATGTTGTGAGAGGCACAAGACTACTGCATGATATTTACGATAGATGTAACATAGTCACTCTTAAATTAACAAGCTATAATGAAGCATCAGGTCATGAAGGTTGGAGGAAAGCCATGAAGAAAGGGAGTAACAGGATTGAGAAGAATGACACATGAATGATAGTTGAAAAGCTTGAAACTTACAAGACAATAGGTGTTAAGTATGTTTACAGAACTAAATTAAATCCTGATGGTTCAATAGACAAACTTAATACTAGATTGGTTATTAAGGGTTATCTTCAACAAGTTAGACTATACTAATACCTTTGCACCAATAGCAAGGCATGACACAATAAGGCTTCTGGTAGCACTTACAGCAAAAGAGAATTGGAAAATCTCACATTTTAATGTAAAATCATCATTACTAAATGGTGTATCGAAGGAGGATATCTTTATGAAGCATTCTAAAGGCTTCATAATCTCAGTTGAAGAAGGAAAGGTTTACAAGCTCAACAAAGCACTTTATTCCTTCAAGCAAGCTGCAAGAGCCAGATACAATAGAATTGACAATTATTTGCTACAACAAGGCTTCCTAAAAAGTGAAAATGAAGCCATTTTGTATGTCATGAAGAGTGAAGATGAAGTGAAATTAATTATATCCTTGTATATGGATGACATGTTGGTAACAGGAGGAGATGATTTCGAAGTCAAAAATTTCAAGAAGAAAATATAGTAAGAGTTTGAGATGTCTAATTTGGAAGAGATGACTTTGGTCTTAGGAATAGAAATATTTAGTTGAATACAATTATATGAAGGGATTTTCATTTCTCAAACTAAATATTCTTGAAAATTTCTCAAGAAATTTCAGTTGAATACAATTAAGCCTATTGGTACACCTTTAGTGGTGAATGAAAAACTAACTAGAGAATATGGAAATAGAAAAGTAAATGCCTCAATCTTTAGAAGTATTATGAGAAGCTTGCTATATTTAGTTGCAACAAGACTATACATTATGTTTGCAGAAGTTTACTTTCGAGGTTTATGCAAAGTCTAACCAAAATTCATCTTGGTGTTGTTATAAGAGTTTTAAGATATATTGTAGGCACTACTGATTTGGTTCTCTAGTTTAACAAGTATGAAAGTGATGAATTGCAGTGGTATACTGATAGTGACTAGGTTAGAAGTGTTGATGACTCTTAGAGCACTTTTGGTTATGTGTTTTCATTCAAAAGTGGGGCATTCTCTTAGAATTTAAGAAAGCATGAAATGGTGGCTTAATCATCTGCTAAACTTGAGTATATCTCAGTTACAAATGCTAGAAATCAAGCCATTTGGCTTAGAAAAGTGTTAACTGATCTTGGTTTTTCTTAAGAAAATCCTACACTAATCTAAGTAGACGATAAGTCTTCTATTGCCATTGCAAAGAACTCAGTTTAGCATGGAAGAATAAAGCATATCAAGTCAAGTTTTATGTATTAAAGAAGGCTGAAAAAGTTAGAGAAACCAAACTATAACACTGCTGCTTAGATGATCAGATTGTTAATATACTTACCAAAGCTTTTTCAAGAGCTAAGTTTGAATTTTTAAGGTCAAAGCTTAGAGTCTTTAAGATGAATATCAAGGAACAACATTGGTCACTGAAACTCTTCTAGAAGATTTCTTAAGAAATTATGTTATTAGCTTTTTTTGTTATGTAATAATAGATCCTTACCATGCCAAGTATAGGGCTGTTTAACTTAACTTCTCATTAGTCACATCATCAACCATGCCTTAGGCAGAAGCATGGTTTAAAAGTGTAATGAGTTGTATGCAATTTTAACTCTGTCCCTTATGCTGTAATCTCTCTATATTTTAAACTACCAATAATGAAATGCGTGGAACTAAGTTTATGTTTCAGCTTCTCTCTAAAATCTTTATACCAGCTCTTAAAGTTATTGTTTTCTTGTTTGAATTCAATCTTAATTTGTACAACCACTCACACCACGACTATCCACCATAAACATACGATGGAAGTTCAATCTATAATTGAAGTTTGAGCAATGAGTAAAAGTTAATTTTGTATCATAAATAAATAAAATTTGAGGATCTTTATCTCAAATAACTATAAAGCTCTTTGAATGCTCGTAGGTTCCCAAGCCCCTAGGCATTCTGACATATGCACCTCATAATGCTCGACAAGGCTGCTTAGCAACCGTTACCAATTCCAAAACTATTTCATCCTATTTCCCATTTCCTTTTTGAGGCTTTTTTTTTTATAGCAATTGACCCATCCATACTTATCATACTATCGTCCACTATGCACCATTTTTTAGGGCCTCCTATTACAACTTTAATTTCATTGCAAACATCTTTTATAAGAAGACATTTCCATTTTGGTCTTCCTTAATTAAGAGTAGCATTATGGCTGACTTCAAGTTTTGGAGTGTTCACATTTACCCTATCATCACTAGCACAACCCCTACCTGAAGGCATAAATTTAGTATTAGAAATAATACCTTCCTTACTCACTTCAACTAGTATGTCGATAACATTTGTGATGTCACCTAGAATAACAAACATTTCCTCATGCATGATCCCCACCTCAATCAAGAGATCCATTAAAAA
>CATIWR010088897.1:0-18763 GCA_949677035.1 Omphalea diandra | reverse complement strand
TTGTTATGTTATTTGTGCAATAACCTTTGATATCTTATGTGGCATTTAATAGGAAAAACTCTTTATTTCGTACATGGATATGATGATGAGTTATTTATGTTCAAATATTGTTACGTTATTTGAGATTGAAGTATTGTTATGAATTTACTTACTGAGTATGCAAACTCACTCTTTTGTGTGAAATCTTATTTCAGGAAAAGTAGACTAAAGATTGCATTCAGTATACTTTTCGAAGTCGCTATCTAGCAGTGCAATAGAGGTTGGACCAGTATGCAATCAGTTAGTATTTTAGTTTGATTATTCATGTATGTTTTGTTATAAATAATTACTGAGTGGTGAACAAGAGATATAGTGAAAAAAAAATTTAATCAGGTCTTTTAAATGACAATAGATAGACTTAGAGAGAAATTTAAATGATTATTAAATGAGATGTCACACCTTGACTTATCATTTTCAATTCACCCCTCTTTTTACTCTCTTCATCCAAGACTTAATATCCATCATTAATTTGCTAAATTCCTAAATCATCTCGTTGTGCAAGCTTTTGATAGAATTCATGTTTGCACTAATATTGCCTTAAATTAAGTAGCCCCTTGAAGTATAGGTCTCTCTCCATGTTTAGCCTCTGTACTTGCAGTTTCATACTTTCATTCAAGTATCCCAAAATATGAATCATTATTTTTTAGGAAATTATATATATACATACATGTAAAATAAATGTTATTTTTGCGGTGTACCATTTCTATCCACAGTTAAAAAGAAATCAATCTAATATAAAATGGGAAGATTGTGGTGTGAACTGTCTAGGTGATGACTAAAATTTAATTTAATTAGTTAAAACCACCTGCTGAATTGGACTAATTCCTTCTTTCATTACATTATTTCGTCAGAAAAACAAATCATTTAATCATTTAATTAACTTGATCACAACACTAAACTAGTACATAATATAATTTAATATATTATTTAAAATATATTTATAAATATTAATAAATTAAAATATTTATTACACAAATATATAATATATTTTTAAATAGATAATATATGAATACTATTTTGTGTCCTTATTTTATTATAATTGTATATTGTAATTTTTCTTAGCATATTTCTGTTTCAAATAATTAGTTTGATAAATAACAATATGTCATCTCCAATCTTCTCTAAATCTAACAAATGATAAGTTGTCCTGCCCAACAAACTCTAATATCGAAATTTATATATAATTAATTTTGATCTTAGATTAATTTTTAGGCCTATTTAGTTTTGTGGTCCGCAGCAACCGGCAGTGAGAGATTAGCAATTTGTGATTACCAATCAACAATCATTATCAGTTAGCGTTCAGCTATAACTGATCAATAAATATAAAATATTTAGTAATTTAACAATTAAATTTGTGATTATGTTAGAAAATGATAAAAAAAGATATTTTAATTAAATTTATATAAAATACTAATTTGTATAATGGTAAATAATGATAAATATAAGATTAATACTAAATAAAAAAAATTTAAATATCAGCTTTTACATTCAAATGGTAGAAAAATTAGTTTTTAATATTTAATTATATTTTTAACACTAAATACTAATTTTTATATTGAAATGTTGATTATTGGTATTTACAAAACACCTTTTTTATACATTTGTCCAAGTCTTAAAAGACTGGGTTCAAACCTTAGACTGAGCCATTATGATCATCAATTGCATCATTTTAGAACGCCTCAATTTTCATTACAAACACCTTTTCTCTGTATGAAAATATATACAATTTTTTTTTAGCAATGTCGTGTGGTTATATGACCTTATAGGGGCCATATCAGATTAGTGATTAGTGTTAGTAGTGAGAGGGAAAATTTTAAGCAAAGATATCTATTAAAGGGAATCCACATTCATGACGGGATTTGAAGGTCGCTGAGACATCACCTATAGCCACTCAGCAAAAGATCATTTGTGAAAATATATACAATTAAGTTTATAAAAAATAGTAGCAAACTCAATAACAGATGTTTATTTGCTAAAGTATTAAAATCCTTTGCAAAAGGTCGACTAATTTTAGTGAAATAATTAATTTAGAGTTTCTTTGTAATTTCCAATGAATTTATATCAATTAATTCGATGTTAATTGACCGAATTGAATCACTTTCCAAGTTTTTTTTTTCAAAATCAATTTAATAAATTGGTCTCACAAAAATGCAAAATTTTTATTAGTGATGACTGAAATTTTAGGAAATACCTCAATCACAATGTATATTCTTAAAAAATTTATGACATTCAATTTAATATATGGCATTTTAAGAGTTTGAAAAATATTCAGAACAATACGACCACTTATTATATCTATCCTCAAATGTAGAACTGTCTTATTCTTTTTTTTAAAAAAAATATAAAGTATAAGTGTTTCTATCATCAGAAATATATAGTCGTGGCCGTGAAGAACAAGTCAACCTGGAATTTAACGACTTCATAATCTGTTGATTTTTCAGAGATAAAAACAAAATGTGGTGACTTTGACTTGTCTTTTTCAACTTACCACTCTTCATATTCATCTTTTGAATTATTTCGATGTACAAGCTTTTCATAGAATCCAAGTTTACACTAATTGTCTTGTAGGTAAAAAAATCACATACAAATTATTTTCATTTAAAATTTTATTAATGTTATACATTATACCATTTTAATATATATTTAATTTTATGTATTTTGATATATACTTTTTAAGTTTAACTAACATTTTATGCTATTATAAATTTTAACTATATAAATTTAATAGGTCCATAGATGTATTTACACACTGTCACAACTATAAAATCTGATAAGCTTATGTATTTAAATATTGTTATAGTTTATTCCTCAGTTTAATTTTTCTATTAAAGCTATTATTGTTATATTATATGCAAAATTAAAGAATTCTAATAGAAAATTAATATTTTTGTACATGAATTAACTTTCAAATCAAACATACTTTAATATATTCTTTTTTTTTTTTAAATATAAACTATAAGTGTTTCTATCATCAGAAATATATGGCCGTGGCCGTGAAGAACAAGTCAGTCTGAAATTTAACGACTTCATAATTTGTTGATTTTCCAGAGATAAAAACAAAATGTGGTGACCTTGACTTGTCTTTTTCAATTCACCACTCTTCATATTCATCTTTTAAATTATCTCGATGTACAAGCTTTTCATAGAATTCAAGTTTACACTAATTGTCTTGTAGGTAAAAAATCACATACAAATTATTTTCATTTAAAATTTTATTAAAGTTATACATTATACCATTTTAATATATATTTTATTTTACGTATTTTGATATATACTTTTTAAGTTTAACTAACATTTTATGCTATTATAAAACTATGATAAATTTAATAGGTCTATAGACGCATTTACACACTGTCACAACTATAAAATCTTATATGCTTATGTATTTAAATATTGTTATAGTTTATTCCTCAGTTTAATTTTTCTATTAAAGCTATTATTATTATATTATATACAAAATTAAAGAACTCTAATAGAAAATTAATATTCTTTGTACATGAATTAACTTTCAAATCAAATATACTTTAATATATTCAAAAGTTCTATTCTCCCTCCATGTTTACAATGATGAATTTTTTTAAATATTAAAAAATCATGAATTTAAATCTAAAAGCATAAAAGTTACTAAACCAAACAAATATAATAAAGTTGGTATTATTATTATCATTATTGTAAATTGCATTTATTACAAAAAAAAAAAAAAAACAGCAAAAATGTGTCACTCTTGAAGAATAGGATACAAAATCACGCTTAAAAAGATTATACTAATATCATAGCATGTCTAATCCCTAACCAAAAACAAGAAAAAAAAAAGTGTCTATTTATATAGACTTTACTAGAAGATATGATCTCACGTTATTTACTTAAAGTATATACTTCTAATTGGTCTTCACTTTCTTTCTTGTATTTTTAAATTTTTTTTCTTTATTTTAAGGTCCCTATGCAAGTTGAATAACTTCTAGAATTATAATATAATAATATGCAGTTTATTTAACCAATATAATTATTTTTGGATTTATATTCAATAGATTAAGGGACTATTTAAGAACACAAGTCAACACTTAAAATTAATATTTTAAGTACTTAATTTTTTAAAATTTTTTTGATAACCTTATTTATCTATTACTGAAAAGGTTCAGTTTAGTTAGAATTTTCTTAGAATAATAAATAAAAATTTTAACTTAATATTATTAGTTAACAGACTCAACCAATAGATACTAAAATATTTTTATTATTATAACTTATATACCCTTCATAATTCAACAAACTCTCCTTTAAAAATAAAATCTATTTAATATCTATTCAATAATTATAATTATCAAATAAATTAATTATGTTCATCTCTTAATTTTCAGTTCATATCAAACAACCATATAATTAAAACTTTTAATATTTAAATAATTTAGCACTTAAAATTTAGCTCTTAAATTTTCAGTTTTATCAAATATTACTTATGTTAAAGTTTTTTATTATTATTAATTGTAATAATATTTTCTAGTTAGTTCAAAAATTCACGCTCTCATTCTCACTTTTATGTATGATATGGATATAAATTTTTCTTAAAAAATGATAATAAAAAAATTTATCTCTTAATTTAATATATTTAGACAACAAAAATTTTAATCTCACACTCACATTCTCCATATTGTTTTTTCATTGTTAGTTTTTTCTCATACTTCTTCTTTATTATTAGTTTCCTCATCTAATATGAACTTCAATTCAATTTTTTATTTTTAATTTTAAAATTTTTATATCTAAATTCGCTTTTAAAGAAAGGATCTTTTGCTCTATTAAAAAATTTTACCCTCTATTATGTTTTTATATATAAGTAATAGAACTAAAATGTAGTCAAAACAACTAAATTAAAAAAAAAAAAAAAACCTCCATGTAGCCTATTCCAACTTAGATATGCTATAATATACTATTTTTTGCTTTGATAAATGGTAATTCAGTTTTTCTTTTTTTCAGTTTATTCCTATATTACTTCAAAGAAGTATCCTATTAAACAATAAAAATAACCATTATATATATATATATATATATATATATATATATATATATATATATTGATGTGACTATATTAATTGCACTGATGACTTTTTGCGCATGATATCACCTAATATTGATGTCACTATATTAATTATGACGCTCAAAAGGATTCCAAAAACAATCCAACTGTAGGCCATTGTGAATAAATGGTCGAGCAGACCGTTTGTTCTGCAATAATTTCATTAATGTCATTTTTTTTTCTAATTTCTTCTTTTTTATGAGATGAAAAATGGAATTTTATGTTTAATTCCAACAGGATTACAATTTCCAAATCAAAAAACTAAATCTCCAAATGTTTACAATTGCTCTGTTTCTCGTGTTTTGTTCACGCTTGAAGCAGATATTGCGGTTAACTCATTGGTCTGTCACACATTTTATCAAATGCATAATTTACAAATTAAACAATTGTTTTATATTCTCAATTTAATAAATTGATCTTCAAATTTTGGTGCTGATGGAATGTTTACAGGAATCCACAATCGAAAGCAGTCCCATGTAGGTAATATAGCTACTGTCCTTACCCGGGCTTGGAGTGCTGGTGTTGATAGAATAATTGTAAATAATTTTTCATACTCTTTTCCACATTTTTGAGCTCGTCACATATTCATTTGTAGCCCTATATATGAGGAGTGGCCATATATATTGTTCTGAATTTTATTAAGGCTCATATATAGTTTAGAAATATTTTGACAAACACAGAAGTATATAGATATTCATTAATACACTTTTCATTTTTGTAGATCATTTTTTTATTGTTATTAAAATGAAAGAAATTTTTTTATTTCTAAGGTGGAGTACTGGGATTTTGCTGAAGTTTTGTGTCAAATTATTTTTTCAATTTGGAAATTATAGTTTGCCTTTAACATAAAATTGCATTAGAATTCAACATAAAATTGCATTTTCATCTCATAAAAACTAAGAATTGAGAAAATAAAAGAGAATGATAATGAAATTTTCGGTGATCGAGTTATTTCTCAATTTAGTACCTTTATGTGATCCAGTTATTTCCTTGAGCTCTCTTAGCTTGTAAAGTACAGTAATCACCTAAACTTTCCTTTTTGTAGGGACCAATGTATTAAATTAGTTTTGGAAAAAAATAGCAAGTCTTCAATGGAGTAAGAATCACATTGCATTGCATTTTTTTTTTCTTTCAGGATTCAATTTCGGAAGAAAAATCAACATTGCATAATTTTGAGATATTGAAGATTGAACAAATCGTGTGAATGTGCATTTAAGATGCATCTGAAAAATCTATTAATGCATATATAAATTGCAGTGCTCATATTATATAAATAGTTTTCTTGTTCAGATTAGTTCTTAAAGAGAATATGGTTTCTTAAAAACTTATCATTCTACTTACATTTTTTTCAACATATCATAATTACATTTGATTATAATGTATACATATAGGTGCACATAACAAAAGTTCGTATATGGAAAAGTGAAGATGGATCAATGGATTCAATTGAGTTTTCTCCATAATGCAATATTTTCATATAAATAAAATATTAAAATTTTGTATTTTCTAATAATTCCATGAAAATGTGTTGAATAACTTGAATTTTTATGACAACTCAGTTAATGACCTCATCTGAAATTTTGAGAACTCGATTCCAAAGGGATTTTCACTTAGATATATTTAGATTATATATTTTGAAGCAATCCGCTTGTTTTTTGAGTTATATATAAATATTTTGTGTTAGGATTATTGGTTGTATTTTTGTAATAGTCCTCACAAAAATAAAAATTCTCTCGCGGACTGTGGATGTAGGTCACACTGACTGAACTATGTAAATTTTTGTATTAATTTTTCTTATTTGATTTCTTCCATTGTTGCTATTTTCTTGACAGGATGCGACAATCAAATACAAGATATTATATATTTAATCATTTTTCTAATAGATAAAAAAATCCTTAAAGTGATATAGAGGCTGTCAAAGAGTTTGAACAATTATTTGTTACACTGAGGTAAATATTCAACTACAATACAAACCTATTACCCAATATATTGCATACTCTCTTTTTTGAAAAAAAAAAAAAATTGAGAAGGTATAATATATAAATTTACTATTGCCAACGGCCTGATTATCTTAGAACCCTTTTGAACGCCTTATGTTCACATCAATATGAGTTGATATGATGTGCAAAAAGTCCTCAACGCGATGGTCTTCATTGATGATGCATATGAAGTCTTCAGAAGAGTATGCAGTTGACAAGTCAAAGGCATTGCCTTTTGTTTTTATCTCTGGAAAATATAGACAAGGAAAAGGAAGTTATGAGGTGGTTAAATTCAAGACGCACTTGGTCTTTACTTCTCTTGATAGAAACATTTGGACTATTCTGCATTTTATACTTCGTAGAAACTTCCAATTGTTACCTAAAAACTGAAGATTAGACCAATTCTCAATATGAGAAGATAAGTGGTCATATATATATTGTTCTGAATTTTATTATTCCCCGTAGAGTTTAGAAATATTTTAGCAGACCCAGAAGCATATAGATATATACATTAATTAAGTTACAAATTTAATTTTACTAAACCATCTTTTTTTTTTTTACTATTTTTAAAATTGGAAGTTTATTTTCAAGGAGAAAAATTTAGATTTCAATTAAGTTTATTTTTCAAATTGGATATATTAAGTGATCATATTGTTCTGAATACTTTTCAAACCCTTTTGAATGCCATACAATTATCACATCAACAAGATATTACCGTGCGTCTATGTGATTGACGTGTTTCGTGGAATTCTCTTAGCCCACGAATTCCATTCATGACTTGTATGAACTTCCATTTTTGTAGAACCAACTTATTAAAATTGATTTTGGAAAAAAGTAGCAAGTCTCCATTGCATTTTTTTTGTTTCAAGATTCATTTACAATTTATTAAATTTTGAGCTGTTCACAGATTATGTGAATATACATTTTAAGCGCGTACTTGAGTCTATTAACGGATATATAGATACCAGTTCTCATACCACCTATTTCAGATACAAAGCTTTCCATTTTGCAGTTTCTGCAATCTCAAGAGCCATCTTTGATTCCTCAAGGGACCTACCACTCACCTGTGACCACAAATCCAAGTGTAGTTTTAAGCACATCACATGATTTTAATAAAAAAAGAACAAATGCATTTTATTGTGAAATAAGTTAAAAAGTTCATTTGGTTTATAAAATTTAGTCTAAAATTGAAATTGAAAATCGAAATTGAGCTATAAAATTTTGTTTTTAGTATTTAGTAGCCCATTAAAAATTAAAATTTTGATTCCATATCCATAAATTTTAAAATATTAAACTCAATTCAAATTTTGAATTCTGAGCTTAGACCCTAGGAATATTACTTAACAAAATATTTATAATTTAAATACAAGAATTAAAATTTTAACTCAATTTTAATTCTGATAGAATTGAATTAAAATGAAAATTCTGAATTTCAATTTCAATTCTATTATCTAAACGGACTTTTTCAATTATTTCGGTGAATAGTTTGTGAACATTCTCGATCAAAACTTGTTTATATTTATTTCACAAGTTAAATGAACAACTACGAACAATAGTGCTAAAGCTCGGTTGATAAATGCACGAACATGTACATATCAAAGCTCGGCTCAATAATAAATATGTTCATTTTAATGTTCGTAAACATGCTTGGTCTAGGACTTATTTATGTTCATTTATATGTGAGAAAAAAAAAATCAACCATAGGAATAAATTATAAAAATTTAGTTTAAAGTATTTTACGTAAATCATATATTCATAATTATAAATCGAACGTACAATAAAATTTAATTGCAGCTATAAGCATTCAAATATGGTATTACAAGAAGTTGAAAGAAGAAAAAATCAACATTATGGGGCGAAACTCTCGTATTGTTGATGTGAAGGTTAGAAATGGACTTTTTGTCTTCTTTAAAAGATAAAATACCAATTCTTTTGATATAATTGTTGGCAACATGGAAATATTCATTCAATTGGACTTTGAAGTTTTTTTTTTTAAAAAAAAAAATTATAATATACACAATTTATTTATTGGACTAGAATAAATTCAATTTATGATTTTTAATATTTTAATATTCATGAGCTCATTAATGAACTTGAGCTCGTTAAAAACTAATTAATATAAGACAACAAACGAGTTGGGTCTGATTATTTCGGGTTGCGTCATTTTCAGATCGAGTCATTTCTTGGTCGAGGTATTTTTGGATTGGGTCGGATTTGGATCACCTCGGCTTTTGGGTGGGTTTCATCAGGTTGTACATGCAGAAAGGATTTCGAATCAAGTTCGAATTTACTCTTAAAATTAAAATTTTGGGTTGGATAATTTGTTATTCAATTTTAAAATATTCATTTAAATTTTTTATTATTTATGCAGTATTTTCTTATAATTTATTAAGAGAGAAATAATAATTTTCTCTTAAAAATTAGTTTTAGCAAGATAGATTTTATATAAAACAAAACTTGATTAAAATTTTTTATTTTTGAAACACTTAATAAATTAAATATAATATATTTTTTTAAGCAAATGACTATATATAATGAAAATAATTGAATTAAATCCACATAAAATTATATTTAAGTCATATATCACAATTGAATTAATTTACAAATAAATAAAGAATGTTCAATGATAGAAAATCATTCATTATAAAAAATTGTGTATTATAATACAAATTTGTGTGATAAATTTATATTTGTTTTAATATGTGATTTTATCATAACAAAAATAAAACAATTCTTATAAAAAGTAAAATTGTGATAAATTTCTTTTACATATTAAATCATTTTAAAAAATTATGATAAAAATTTAGTTTATTTATTCAAAATTCAAACCTTTATGCGATTTTAAATTGTATCAAAAATTTCTAATTGAATCAATTACACTATAATTTGAAAATTTAATTTTAATTACATCTCAAGTTAAAATTAGAATTTAGTAAAGTGCATTAGACTTAGTTGACCTTTATATTTTTTCAATTAATTCAATTAAACTTAAAATTAAATTTACGACTTAACTAATATATTACTTTTATTTTATTCAATTTAGTCTTTTTTTTATTTAATTAAATTTATTATATAATTTTGTATGATGTATTTTAATTTTATATTTAAATTTAAATTTAATTTTTTTAAAATTTAAATTTATAATTCATAAAATCTTTCAATCTCTATTTTCTAAAAAAAATTTCTCTCATTCTTCTTAAAAAATTAATTTTATATTTTAAATAATAAAATTTTAAACTATTCAAATAAAAACTTCTAAGATATATTTTTAAAAAAATCAACCACATGAGTTTAATTGAGATGATATTTTTATTTTTTATTTAATTTAATCTCTTTTTTGCTTAGTTAAATTTATTTTGTATTTTAGATGATGAATTTTAATTTTATGTTGATTTAAAAATTTAAATTTATAATTCTCAAAATCTCTCAATATCTTCTTAAAAAAATTAACAATTATATCTTAAATAATAGTTATTTAAGTTATTTAAATAAAATTTTTAAAAAATTATTTACATGAACTTAATTAAGATGATACTTTTATTTTAAATACAATTTAATCCCTTTTTTGCTTAAATAAATTTATTATATATTTTTACATGAAAATTTCTAATTTTATGTTTAAATTTATAAATTTATAAATTTTAAATTTACAATTCATAAAATCTTTCACTATGTTATTTAAATAATGTTTCTCTCAATATCTCCTTCAAAATTTAATTTTTATATTTTAAATAATAAATTATTTCAATCATTTCAAAAAAACTTTAAGAAATATTTTAAAAATCAATTACATGAGGTTAATGAAGATGATACTTTTATTTTAATTCAATTTAATCTTATTTTTGAATTAATTTATTTATTATATACTTTTATTTAATAATTTTATATTTAAATTTAAAAAATCTAAAAATTTTGAAATTTAAATTTATAATTTCTAAAATTTTCAATCTCTCATTTAAAAAAATTAATTTATATATTTTAAATAATAAATTTTTTAAACCATTTAAAATAAATTTTTTAAGAAATATTTAAAAAATCAATTACATTATATGAATATTAACATTGTCAAAAAATTTATCTTTAAAATAAAAGTTAAGGATTTATTAATTTATTATTTAAATACACAAAATTAAATTTATAATTTGAAAACATAAAATTAGTATAAAATTATTTATTTATCAACTAAAATAAAAATAGAATTTTGATTTTTTTGTGAAAAAATATTTAAATTGAGTAAAAATAAAATATTATCATAATAAGTTTTAAACTTAATTTTGAATTTGATTGAACTAATTGAAAAATTATAAGGGTCAATTAAGTCTAAATGTATACTTTATTAAATATTGATTTTAACTCGAGATATAATTGAACCTAATTCATCAAATTATGGTGCAATTAACTCAATTAAAAACGTTAGATACAATTGAAAATTTTAGAAAATATTTGAATTTTCTTAATCATTATGCACAAAAATTTTTAAGTAAAAAACTCTTATCATAATGAATGAAAATAAAAGATAAATTATGACATTCACTCTTTTATCATAATATTTTGTCACAATATAGTGTCTACAAAAAAACATATAAGGAGAAGCAATATTGTCATAATGATATACGTCACTGTATTAAATAATTTAAAAATTATGATAAAATTATTTTATCACAATAAATAATTTTTTATAATTACTAAATAATTTATCGTAATAAATAATAAATTATAATTTAGGCAAAAAAAGTATAGTAAAAGTAATAAATTTATTAAAATATAACAATTTCATTATATTTTAAATAAAAATATCAAAGTTAAATTTAAATTTAAAAAAATAATCTAAATATTTTTTTAATTAATTTGTTTTCTTTTTTATTTTAATTATTCTACCTTTTATATATTTAGTAATGATTTTTTTATATTATCATCTAGTCAATTTGGATCAAGTCACGTGTTGACCCATTCGGGTTAGTTTTAACTCGACCCGTTGTGTTGACCCTTATCCGATCCAAAAATTTTCAAATCATTTTCTGGTTTTCGCCGGGTTGGGGTTGGATTCGAATCGTCTTTTTTTTTTTTTGGTGCGGGTTTTGATCAGGTTTTCGAGTCGAGTCAGAAACTGCTACCTCTAAATAATCAAGCTCAAGCTTAAACAAAGCTCTTCAAAACTCATTCGAAGTTGAACTAAGATCGAGCTTGTTTGAAAATTAAGTGAATAAGTATGAATTTAGTAAAACTCATCTTGATTGGTTTAGTTTGCAGCTCTACTCATATATAGAATTGTATTAATCCTTAGTTTTTTTTTTTAAGCTAAGAATTGAAGTTTTTTGAAAGTATAATGTACACAATAGTTTAAGTTAGAAGTAGTAAATAGGTCGGGTTGAGTTGTTTCGGGTCGATGCATTTTTGAATTGAATTAAGTTCGGATCACCCATCGAGTCATATATGCATAAATGATTTCAAGTTTGATTTGGATTTATGCTTAAAATTGATATTTTAAGTTGAGTTGGGTTATTTTTTTATTCAATTTTAAAATGTCAATTTGAATTTTTATCATTTATGTAATATTTTATCATAATTTGTTAAGAGAGAAATAAGAATTCTCTTAAAAAATTATTTTTAATAAGATAGATTTTCTATAAAATGAAACTTGATTAAATTTTTTTATTTAAATGCTTAATAAATTAAATATAATTTATTTTTATAAGCAAATGAATATATATAATGAAAATAATTAAATTAAGTCCACATAAAATTATATTCAAGTCATATATCATAATTTAAATTAATTTACAAACAAATAGAAAATGTTCAATGATAGAAAATCATTCATTATAAATAAATTTTGTGTGATTATGCTAAAAATTTATGTGATAAAATTAGATGTGCCTTAATATGTGATTTTATCATGAAAAATAAGTAAAATTGTGATAAATTTTCTTTACATCTTAAATCATTTAAAAAAATTATGGTAAGAATTTAGCTTAATTACTCAAAAATTCAAACTTTATGCTATTAAATTATATCCAAAACTTCTAATTGAGTCAATTGCACTATAATTTGAAAAATTGATTTTAACTATATCTCAAGTCAAAAACAAAATTTAGTAAAGTGAATTTAGACCTAGTTGATTCTTATATTTTTCCAATTAGTTCAACTAAACCTAAAATTAAGTTTACAGCTTAATTAATATGCTACTTTAATTTTTTTCAATTTAATTTTATTTTTATACTACTTTAATTTTTATTCAATGTAATCTTATTTTGCCTTAATTAAATTTATTATATATTTCTGTCTAATGAATTTTAATTTTATATCTAAATTAAAAGCTTTTGAAATTGCAATTTATAATTCATAAAATCTCTCAATCTCTAATTTTTTTAAAAACCTCTTTAAATTTTCTTGAAAAATTAATTTTACATTTTAAATAATAAAATTTAAACTATTCAAATAAAAATTTCTATGAAATTTGTAAAAAATAATCACATGAGTTTCATAAAGTTGATATTTTTTATTTAATTTTATCTTATTTTTGCTTAATTAAATTTATTTTGTATTTTTAGATGATGATTTTAATTTGAAAATTAAAAGTTTAAAGATTTAAATTTATAATTTATAAAATCTCTCAATCTCTTCTTAAAAAATTAATTATTATATCTTAAATAATAATAATTTAAGCCATTTAAATAAAATTTTTAAAAAATATTTATAAAATTATTTACATGAACTTAATTAATATGGTACTTTTATTTTATGTTCAATGTCGTCCCTATTTTGTTTAAATAAATTTATTATATATTTTGATATGAAAATTTTTAATTTTATATTTAAATTTATAAATTTTAAGTTTAAAATTCATAAAATCTTTTAGTATTTTATTTAAAAAATTTTCTCTCAATCTCTTCTCAAAATTTTAATTTTTATATTTTAAATAATAAATTATTTAAATCATTTGATAATTTAAGAAATATTTTAAAAATCAGTTACATGAGGTAAATTAAGATGACACTTTTATTTTTATTCAATTTAATCTCAATTTTTTATTAATTAAATTTATTATACACTTTTATTTTATAATTTTATATTTAAATTTAAAAAATCCAAAAATTTTGAAATTTAAATTTATAATTTATAAATTTCTCAATCTCTCATTTTAAAAAAATTTCCTTCCTTTCTTATCTTAAAAAATTAATTTATATATTTTAAATAATAAATTATTTTAACCATTTAAAATAAAAATTTTTAAGAAATATTTAAAAAATCAATTACATGATATGAATCTAAACATTCTCAAAAACTTTATCCTTAAAATAAGAATTAATGATTTATTGATTTATTATTTAAATATATAAAAATAAAATTTATAAAATTATTTATTTATCAACTAAAATAAAAAAATGATATTTTTGTGAAAAAATTTTTAAATTGAGTAAAAATAAAAGTATTATCTTAGTAAAATTTAAACTTAATTTTGAATTTGATTGAACTAATTAAAAAAATATAATGATCAATTGAGTCCAAATATACACTTTTTTAAATGTTGATTTTGACTTAGGGTGTAATTTAATTTAATTTATCAAATTATTGTGTAATTGACTCAATTAAAAACTTTAGATACAGTTAAAAATTCACGAAAACGTTTGAATTTTCTTAATGATTGAGCACAAAAATTTTTAACTCAAAAATTTTTGTCATAATAAATGAGTATATAAGATAAATTATAACATATACTCTTTCATCATAATATTTTATCATAATATAGTGCCTACTAAATTACATATAAGGAAAAAGTAATGTTGTTATAATAATATCTGTTACTGTATTAAATAATTTAAAAATTATGATAAAATTATTTTACCACAATAAATAATTTTTATTATTATTAAATAATTTATCATAATAAATTGTAATTTAGGCACATAAAAAAGCACAGTAAAATTAATATATTTATTTAAATAGAAAATTTTCATTATATTTTAAATAAAAATATCAAAGTTAAATTTAAATTTAATTAAATAATCTAAATATTTTTTGAAATAAATTTCTTTTTTTTTATTTTAATTATTCTATCTTTTATATATTTAGTAATAGAATTTTTCTTTTTTATATTGTCATCGGATCAATTGGGTCAGATTACAGGTTGACCCATTCAATTCAATTTTGATCCGACTGATCAGGTTGACCTTTAACCGACTCAAAAATTTTCGTGTCATTTCAAGATTGTCTCGAATCAAGGTCGGGTTTGAATCGCTTTGTTAGGGCGTTTTCAGGTCAGGTAAGAAATTGTTACCTTTACAAAAAAATATTAACTTTTTTTATTAGAATGCTTTAATTTTGCATATAATATGACTGATGACAAATTAAACTGAGGAATAAACTATGTCAATTTTAAATACATAAGCTTATCAAATTTAATAGTTTTGACAAGGTAATAATTACATCTATAGACTTAAAAATTTATAAATGTATGAAATGTTCGTTAAAATTAAAAAGTATATATCAAAACACATAAAACTAAATAGTACAAAATGTTTGTTAAAATATTTATTGTAGAATTTTAATAAAATTTTAAATGAATATAATTTGTATGTAATTTTTACCTGCAAGATAATTAGTGTAAACTTGAATTCTATGAAAAGCTTGCAGTTCCAGATAATTCAAAAGATGCGTCTGAAGAGTGATAAATTGAAAAGACAAGTCAAAGTCATTGTATTTTGTTTTCATCTCTGGAAAATCGACAAGGGATAAGAAGTTGTGAAGTAGTTAAAGTCCAGACTGACTTGTTCTTCGTGGCCACAACCATATTTCTCTGGATAGAAGCACTTGAACTTTATATTAAGAAAAAGACTTGGACAATTCTACTTATGAGGATATAATAAGTGATTATATTATTCTGAATACTTTTCAAACCCTTAAAATGTCATATATTAAATTGAGGTATTCCCTAAAATTCCAGTCATCACTTATAAAAATTTTCCATTTTTGTGGGACCAATTGATTAAATTGATTTTGGAAAAAAAAATGTGGAAAGTTATTCAATTCGGTTAATTAATATCAAATTAATTGATATAAATTCGTTAGAGATTGTAAAGAAACTCTAAATTAATTAGTTTCACGAAAATTATAGTCAACGTTGTGCAAATAAATTTAATAATTTGGCAAATAAATATATCTGTTATTACTATTTCTTGTAAGCCTAATTGCATATATTTTCCAGAGATTTCGACTTTCATACAGAGAAAAAGTGTTTATAATGAGAACTGAGGCATTCTGAAATGATGCAATTAATTGTCATAATAGCTCAGTGTATGGTTTGAACCCAGTCTTGGACAAATTTAGGTCCCTCGTTTTTAGTTTTTGTGCGAGGTATGAATGGTTTAGGTATAATTTTAGTATATGTATAACCATTGAATACAGGTTTTAATTGCTCTTTCTAGATATTTTTTATTTAGTATTCTTAGCTTTTTTTAAAAAAAAACAAAAACTAAAATAGCCAAATTTCTTATTGTGACATGAATTAAAGCCAAAATAGTCAAACTTCCTATAACGTGAATTAAAACTAAAATAGCAAACTTCTTATATAATTTAATGTGAACTAAAACTAAAATAGTCAAATATTCAATATTATTTTTTGATTAATAAAGGACACCAAAATAATGAAACTTTCAATACTATTTTTTTAGTTAATTCATAAAACTAAATTATTTACCATTAGTAAAAAAAAATATTATATTATTAATATAATTATTTGACAAATAATAAGCATTTGTCTGAAACTAAATCTGAAATCAAACTTAATTATATATAGATTTTGATCTCAGAATTTGTTAGGAATGATAATTTTTCATTTGTCATATACTAAAAAACTTCCCAATGTCCGTCTCAATATTAAAAAAAAAAATCTCTAAAGTAAAGTTGTCCATCTCAATATTAAAAAAAAAAAACACGAGTTTTAATTGTTGCTTCTAATTATTTTTTAATTTTAAAACCTTTATTATTTAGTTATTCTAATGATGTGAACTAAAATTAAAATAGTCAAATTTTTAATAACATGAACAAAAAAAATAAATTTCTTATATAATTTAATATGAAGAAAATTAAAATAACCAAACATTTAATATTATTTTTGAATAATTAAGGGTATTAAAATATTAAAACTTCTAATACTATTTTTTTATTAATTGAGAAAATTAAATTACTTATCACATGATAAAATAAAATCATATATTACTGCCACTAGTGAAAAATATTATGTTATCAACATAATTATTTGAATAACAAACACTTGTCTAAAATAAAATTTGAAACTAAAACTAATTTTATATATATATATTTCAATCTCAGAGTTTGTTAGGAAGAACAACTTGTCATTTACCAGATTTAGAGATTGTTTATCATTTATGAAACTAATTATTTGACAAATAAGCGAATGAAACATCTATTAATTTGATATATAAAATTACTCAATTAAAAAATTTTAAATAGAAAAAAATTACAAAATAGACAACTATAACAGAATAAAAATGAAAAATAGTATATATTTGTATGATAAATATTTTAATTTATTAATATTTATAAATATATTTTAAATAATATATTAAATTATATTATAGACTACTTTAGTGTTGTGATCAAGTTAATAAAATGATAAAATTATTTAATTTCTGATGAAACAATGAGATGAAAGAAGGAATCAGCCCAATTCAGCTGGAGAATTTAGCTAGGTTCATTAAATTAAATTCCAGTCATCACCCAGATTAAGTTCACACCACAATCTTCCCATTGTTGTGGGGCCAAGTTAGCAAATTAATGATGGATATGAAGTTTTTGCTCTTCATTTCCAAGTCAGTCTCTTAATTTAGCAAATTAGCAAAATAATGATGGATATGAAGTCTTGGATCAAGAGAGTAAGAAGAGAGGTGAATTGAAAAGGACAAGTCAAGGTCTCTCCATTTTTGTTTTCATCTCTGGAAATTAAATAAGGGATAAGAACTTTTGAAGTCGTCGAATTTCAGGCTGACTAGTCTGTATTTTATATTTTGTAAAACCTGTATTATCTTTTCGATTTGGAAAATTCCATTTTCATCTCATAAAAACAAGCGCGAAAGATAATGAAAATATTTTTAAAACACTTTTGAATGCCATGCAATAATCACATTGAGGTATTTCCTCGTTATTACTTATGCAAACTTTCCATTTTTGTGGGACCAACTTATTAAATTGATTTTGGAAAAAAGTAGCAAGTCTCTATTACTTTTTTTTTTTTCTTTCAAGATTCATTTTCAAGTTATTAAATTCTGTATGTTAAAAAAAAAACTTATTAAATTCTGAGACATTGGACAAATTGAGTGAAGACGTATTTTAGACGCAAGCTTGAATCTATTAATGGATATATAAATAGCAGTGCTCATACCAACTTTAGATATATAGCTTTCCACTTTAAATTAGTTCTTAAAGAGAAGATGAGGTCTTTCATATGGCTTACTCAGTTTCTCTGCCTTTTTTCATTTCACTTGCACTTTCAAGTCACTTGTCTTCCTTCTCTAGTTTCAAACTCTTCCTTGCCACATGTACTCTGCACTCCTGACCAGAGCCACGCCTTACTTCAATTCAAAAACACCTTCAACGTCGATAATGAGATTTATGGATTATTAGATGCTTTTTATCCCAAGACAGACTCATGGAAAGA
>CATIWR010088837.1:0-15024 GCA_949677035.1 Omphalea diandra | reverse complement strand
AAAGAAACTAACGGCTAGTTTCTAACGGCTAGTTTTCTAACGGCTAGTTTCTAACGGCTAGTTTTTCAATAGTGCTTTAGGAAAATATAGTCGTTGTGTTTCTTCAGCCAGCATAAGTCGCGGTCGCTAATTCATTTGTGTAGACCATGATTCTAACCGAAAAACAGTCTGTCAAAATCTGCAATTTTTACAGTCAAAAATTACGGTCGCTACCAACATGTAGCCTTCGCGATTTTTGACTTCCAACGGCTTCCTAGGACACTTGTCAAGATCTGATTGTGGACATCTTTCCATTGTGAAGCTTTTTGTAATTCGCGGTCTCGACTCCGACGCGACACAGACCGCGAATTCATCTGTCATTTTTGGTTTGCTTCATTTTGCTTGTTCGCAGCCGAGAATGACTCCACAATTTAGTCTGTCTGATTTTTGGCAAGTCGCAGTCGCGAATCCTTGATTCCGAGACTTATTTTTCTGCAAGATCAACACTTAATAAAAATATTAGTAATGATCAATCTCCTTTGTCAAAATCAAAAGAGGTTCTAAACTTAGGATTAACTATCCTAGTCCAACAAAAATCATCCTCAAGTTGACAACATTTTTTTCTTATAACATTTCATCTTTGATTTATGTTTATCACATCTCTAGGCCATGGCTTCAAGAAACTCATCATCCTCATCTTCAAAACTATAATCATCACAAGAATGGAATGAAACACTTACCATATTTGAAGAGTCCTCTTAAGCTATGAAGTAAAAGTTTGCCACTTCATTCTCTTTTTCTCCTTTACAAGAATCATCATCATCATCCTAACTAATTTTAAAGTTTTTCTTCTTTTCTTTGTCTCACTTCTTCTTCTACTTGAGCTTAGGACAATTAGGTTTGATGTGCCTTTGCTCGCCACACTTAAAGCAAGTCACATCATTCTTCTTCTGCTTGAAGTTAGATGATGCTTTTCTTTGTCTTCTTTTTTCTTTTCTCCTCTTCATTAACTCATTGGACCTCCTTGAGAGCTTAGCAAGTTCTTTTTCTTCTTTCTTACTCTCATCATTATCATTAGAGCTTACCTCCACCTCTTTGTCTTTAGTAGATGATTTTAGAGTAAGTGTTTTTTTTTTCTCCTTTGCCTCCCTTGTCTCCCTTTTTCATCTCGTCATCTTTCTTTATTGCTATCTCATAAGTGAGGAGCTTTCTAATGAGAACATCAGTTGGAACATTGTTAATGTCTTCATTGGATTCTTATATACTATACATTCTAACACTAAACTTTTTCAAAGAAAGAGATTTAAAGGTTTTGGTATTTACATCATAGTTGGAAAGATGTCTTCTATATTTCTTCATATTGTTGACAATAGTAAAGAGCCTATTTGTCATAGTGGTACTGCTTTCATTTTCCTTCATCATGAAGATTTCATATTTAGTTATATACATTTATATACATTCCAACTCTTTTTGACTTCACTTGTGTGGTGCCTTTATAGTACTTCTGTAAAGCCTTCCACACGTCATGAACGACATTCATCCCTTGAGAAAGAGCTTAGGATGATAGTCATTGCCCTTTTGTTTCTCCCATTTATTTTCTTATATGCTTTAACCCATTCTTTTTTTGGGAGTATTTTTTCACTTCCATATATTATTTTTGTAGATGGCTTTCATTCTTCTACTTTAACATCCCAAAGATCCACAACATCACTATTAAGGTAGATTTTCATCTTATCCTTCCAATAAGCATAGTCAGATCTATCGAAGAATGGCTTAAGTTAAGAATAGATTCCTTTTTATACCATGATCTTTTCTCAAGCAATTAAGATAAGTTTTGAGAATTAGGCTCTAATACTTGTTGGCCCTTATGTACTAAGAAGAAGGTTGAACTAGTGAAAATTTAAAACTTAGAAGAAACACAAATAAATAAAAGTTTAAGGCAAGGAAAAGAAAATATCAACACAAGAGATTTATAGTAGTTCAGATGTTAAAAAATCATATGTCCATTCTCTAATTCACTAATTGGGTCTTTCATCAACTCGCTAGTGTTTTTACAAGGCCACACCAAACTTCAATTACACTTGAGTTTAAAGCTCACATACAACCTTATAAGAGTTTTACTAATCAAAGGCTTACTTTAAACCTAGTTCGTAAGTGTTTGAGGCTTACACTTAACCTCTTACGACACAGTCCATGTTACTCAACAATCAAAGTACAAAGCAATCAAGATTAAAAGTATTGAGAAATAAATTTGCAAGAGTTTGAGTAATCAATTGGTTATTCTCTTGCATTGAAAGCCATTTGGTGGAGTAATTATAGAGTTAAACTACCAAAGAGTCGTTACTAAGAAAACAATAAGCAAATCTCTAAGTTATGGTAGGAAATCCTACATTAAATGATTGTCATACTCAGATCGTGGTCAGGATAGAAATCGCAATCACAATATGCATTTAGCATTGAGAATTTATGGTTAAGATCTTCAAATGTATCTAATGCCTAGGTGGCACCTGGCATCTAATCATTGGTTCTTCAAAAAACTAACCATTAGAACCTTTTATTTATTGTAAAACTCTCGGTCACGATCTACTAGTCGTGATCATAATCTAGGTAGCATTAAGATAGTGGATCGTGAATGGCACCATGAAACAAACTAGAGATTTTGGTTCATGCATGAAAGAAAATTGTGGTCACTACCGAGACTCATGGTTAAGAACTTCAAACTTTCAAACAATTACTTAGACATGTGACTTTGTTCAACTAGTTTCCTAAGTGATCGTTAGAACATTTTTGAAGCATTTGAAAGTCGCGATTGAGACTCCCATTATGAAACAAACTGCCAACTTTCATTCCCATTATTTCAAGCAATAACAGCCACAATCTTTATGTGCTTGTCACAAATTAGGGGTCAGTTTTGAAACTTGGAGAATTTCTCTTCCATTCGACTTTCAACTTAAATTCTAACTTATTTTTTGCAAAAATAACACTTAATATAGGTATTAAAGTCCTTCAATCTATATTGTCAATATCAAAAACAAAGGTTTGACCTAAGTTTGACCAACCTAGTCCAACAAGGCCTTCACTCTTAGATTTATTATTAATTTACTAAGATTAAAATTTTGTTACTGTTGTTCCACTCTCCCTCAACTCTCTTTCTTCCATCTTTTAACTCTCTCTCTCTTGCTTACTCTCTCATCCTCTCCTTCTTCTCAATCACAATTTCTTTCCCTCTTATTCTGAAACACTTTCATTAATCCTTTAGTTATCCATAATCCCTTTTGATCTGTCTCAATTTATCTATTTTCTTTATGAATTCAACTTTATTCCATGATTTTATCGCCTATCCTTCAATTGTTCCCATGAGAGATATAAACCCTAAAATTTCAAACTAAGAAATTTGAAAGTAAGAATGGCACATCGAGTCCAATGTTATATATGTCATTAATTATGTGTGTTGAAGACTTCATGGACCACCTTTAACCTTAGACGACCATTTTATAGGTGCAAGAATTATGGCGTTTGATTTTGTTTTGATTTTTTTTGATATTGCTACTTTCCTTTAATCTTGTGGCTTACAGTCTATATATGATGAAGATGTCATGCTCATGAGTTAGATTATATTTTTAATTATATTTTTTTATTCAGCAAATGGGTCCTTCTTATATGCATTCTACTAATATGATGAATGGATTTTGATATTGAAGAGAATGGAAAATGATTTGTTAGCAAATGAGGGTCACTTGGAGGTTCTTTTAGATGAAAGAAATGAGGGTGTTTCTGGTTTTAAAAAAGGTGTTGGTGATGGGAAGATTGCTTACGGCATAGATGGAATGGGTTATATTGCAGAAAATTTGGAGAGAAATAGTTGAGACGAGATATGAGTTCTTGTGGTGGTTATTTACATGTTTGGGGTGTTAATAGGAAAATGTATAGGAAAGTAGGGTGATAACCAGTTAAGGAATGGGTAAGTTAGGGATATTTTATAAGAATCAATAATATTTAGATTCTATATGCATAGTGAATGTTATCATTGTATTATGAAGGTGTAAGATATGTAATATTCTAATGGTCAATTATCTAGCAATCAATATAATTGTTAAATTCCTAAAGCTTGTTATCTACTCAAAATTAAGAACTATGAATTAAAATTATCATAATTCTTGGTAATATAATAACAATAAACTAAAATTTCACAAAGAAATTATGAAATTATGGTAATAAGATTAATAATTATCATAATTCTAAGTAAAAATAACAATAAACAAAAAAATAAACATGATCATTTGGTAGATAAAAAGGATAATTCATTATATACTAAATATTTGTTCATTAATAGAACATCAACCTTTTACCCTATTTAAAAAGACTTTGTGTTTTGTGTTTGACAGTAACAAAATAATGACTTAGACCACATCCAATCAACCATTACAAAATGAAATTATGCATATAACAAAATAAAGTCTAAATGATGATCATAATAAAGCCCTGCAACAAACCTTATCTTTCATAATTTCATATACCGAAAAAAGAAATTCATATGGCATCTAAGGTTTACAGTGTTTATAACCCAAAAAGAAGGCCTAAATGTTTCTAACATCTAATGTTTCTCCTCTTATAACACTTCTAGTATGGTGATGATAACAAAAAGATGTCTGTATTAATTGGTTTTGGGGATGGAATGCTTTTGTGCTTCATTTGATTTTCCTATACTTTTATATGTAATTCCCTTTATTTGGCATTACAGGCTTCTAGATTGGTGAATCGAATGCTTGCTTGGTTTTTATGCTAGCATCCATGGTTTTGATATTGATTTTGCAGATAGTTTTCTTCTTGTAGGTTTGGTAGGCTTAATGGATGAAGTTCAATTTTTTGCAGCTACTACCTTGACCATATTTCTAGTAATAGACTTCCTTAGGACAAATTTAGCATTATTCTCACTTAAAATTTTTTTTCTATGACTTTTGTTCCTTATGTTGTCCTGCATAAACATGTTCATAATTCTTAAATGAATAAAGTATACCCCACATTTATCCAAATGATGCAAACTATCCCAGAAATATGCAAATGAAGAAATAACATATTATGAAAATTACCTCAACCACATTTTGAGCATTAATTAACTCATCTTCATGTGATTGTATCATTGATTCTAATAAAATATCAAAGTCACTCTTTTATGTAGCTTGGGGTGTATTAATGACCTAACACATTGATTCTTATTAAATATTTGCACAAGTTTCAATCTTAGTATATATCATACAAATAATTACATGTGTTATAGAAATTGATTGAGATTGTTGGGTGTGAATTGAAGCATAACAATGTGAGTAATTTTTCAAATATGGTAATCCTTCTCTTATATCTTTAATCTTAGTAAGTGATGGATTGAATATGTAATCTTTGTTGTTTGTGTAGATCTTTGTCACGATTAAGATCAAGGTTTGAACCTAATATGATTTAAAGAAAGCAAAGATATTTTATAATTTTATTTGAATACTTACATTAGGCATCCATTTGATAGTGCATGATATTAGATTAATTTTAGGACTTGATTGATTGCTTGTTCCTTGACCATCTTATTGATTCTTCTGTCTCTTACTCTTTAACTACAATATCAAACAAGAATAACTTTAAGGTTTTAGTGATACAATGCCATGTAACATATAAAAATATAATTTATATGTTATTGCATTTTCTTTAGCAGGTCTTGCCATCTCAACTTTAGCTTTTGCTACTATAATTTCTTTTACAACACGCCTCCTTTTATTATGTCTTGGTAGTCCATAAATGGTGCAATTAATAAATGAGCCCTTTTTGCTCACTTTATTCTTTTTAGCTGCATTCTCAATCTCTTCAGCTTCAAGCCTCCTCATCTTTACCTTGTTACCTTTCATTTTTTGCTTTAGTTTAAGGGGTGGTCTAAATAGTCTCTCATCACTTTTATGCCATAACTCATACTTATTGATTAGCTTAATATAATATAAATAGACTCTAAGATATGCATCTGCATTATAGCACATATGATTCAAAGTTTTCTTTGTTCGTCACTAGTTCATTGACAACATGAGCATAAGGAATTCTAGTTAGGTTTTACCTTTTACAACTATATGGTTTAAGCTCTTTGTCCACAAAATGCTAACCCCTTAGCTCCATAACTCAAAACTTGTTACTTTCATCCCATATTGAGGTATACATAAAACTAAACTCCTTAATCTTCTCAAAATTTTTCTAGATTTTTGGATACCGAGGTCCCTTAACTTTTTTTATCAAATCCATTTTAGTATGCAGTCTTTTCATCAACTCTGTCCTAATAATCTCTAACATGGTCACTACCCCTTTATCTCATACTTCAAGTATTTTACATCCATAAAAATTGTTCAGTAACATATCACATTTCGAATGTGCCATGAAGTGTGATCTAGACCAAAATTTTAGTGGTTTGCAACATAACCATTAATGAGCAACCTCATTCTTCTCAACTATTGCACCCATAACAGAAATGAACTTCTGAACATAGCTTGCTTTAGGACACTCCCACAACATGCCCTTATACTCTTTTCCCCTAAATTCCTTTTTAAAAGAAGTATACATATGTCTTACACAATGTCTTTTCTCAGCAATAGGAAAAGACTCACTCAAGGTAGGAAGCAAACCCTGTAATTTAAGCATAAAATGCAGTTCATAAAATACATGCAATTATGATTTATATGATTACCAAAATAATAGAATATAAAAAATAATTATTTTGGCCTTTTGTTTATCTCACATAAGGGTCTAAGCCATGGACTTCTTTGAATTCTAAAGTCTTGTGTAAGCAAACATGAAAATCGACTCCATGATTCTTTGGTTTTTTTTCTACACACAACCCATGAATAGGGAAGATGCAATCATTTGCATCAGTGTCAACTGCTAAAAGTAACTACTCATTGTACATCCCTTTAAGGAAACACCCATCCAAACTAATAATAAGTTTATGAAAAAGCAATCTTTAAAGGACTAAGGTATATAGACTCCTTTAAAGACATTCTCATCATACTTATCTATCTGAAACTCAATAATACTTCTTAGGTTTGTTCTAAAGATCTCAAGCTTGTATTGTTTCAACTAGCTATTTGTTTTTTCTCATCTCCATCTATAATTTAGTATGCCAAACTCTTAATCCGTTAAACCTTAGTCTAGGTGACATATACTTAGCAATGGTCCTTCACAATGGCTATGGACTCTTGTAAGTTCCAGTAATGATCTGATCTCCTAGCAAACCATTTGGGTGTTACATGTCTTATGTGGTGTTTCTTAGAGCAATCATGTTTTAATATTCCTAATTTTATTTGGATTGTTGCTTTATCATTGGCCATATGACTAGCCCATGAGTACCAAGGAGACCCTCTTTTGCATATGGCCTTGCATCTAAGTTAGTCATTAGGATAAAAAACACTTAATACCTATTTAAAATTGATAGCATCCTCTCACTACTTCCCTAAATTGCCAAATGATTTGAATTTATACCTATAGCTAATGTAGGACAAGGCATATTCCTCTCCTCATTAAATTTAGGATACCTAACTTTCTTCACCCTACTATCCCATCACTATCAGTGTCAGATGCACTTAAAAGCTCATTAGAAGGACCATAAACTAACTAATGGTCATCATGTACTTCATCCCTTTCAAACATATCCTGCTCAATAGTTTTCTTCAAACATTTAGTGGCCTTCCCTTTCTAAACCCTTTTTTATATACTTAGCAAATAAGTCATCATCATCCTTCATATCATTATAACTATAATGAAATTGAGTATCTAGTTTAGCAATGTAATCCTCATCCTCATCATCACTTTCCTTGTTAACTTTTACTTTAATTAAACTATCCCCTTGAACATTATTCCCAGATGTTGGACACTTCTGACTAATATTACCTTCTGTTGGATCCATAACTCTACTACTGCTAGCCTTTTTATATTTGTACCAACCTGATCATTTTGCGATTGATCTCTAACATAAATAACTATCACCTTACTTCTATCAACATTGAAGGTCATTTCTAATACATCATTGTCATTCTCTAGTTTTCTAATCCCCTTAGAATATGTCGTTTCATTCCAAAAATATTTTAAATTTTCAACTAAATTACACTCACAACCCATATTTTGTATTTCTAAAAGTCAAAGCTTATTAGGGCTATAATAATAATAATAATAATAATAATAATAATAATAACAACAACAACAATAAAGCATACTCCTTTAATATGATGCACATGAATGCTGAAATAAAAAAATTAAAATAAAGATAGTCAATGCAAATAAAATTCCCTACAATCACCAATCTATTCACAACACATATGAACATCTATAATTTAAATAATCAAAATAGACAAAAATACTATTGATAGTTCTTTATTTTTTAGTATTTTTAGAGTTAGTTTTATTGTTAATTGAGTCTTATTTAGAAAAAAAATATCAGATGATATCTCACTTTTATCTTGTATTTTACGATTTTATAAGAATTTTTGGAAATTATAGATGATTGATGAAATATGAGAGTTTTTTGGGTGAAATTATACAGTTTCAGAAGTTCACGGACCAAAAAGAAATTTAACAATTCAAGGACTAGTTGTAATATTTTTCAGACAGAATTTCAGTCATTTCCTAATTCAATTAAGAAAGACTATGTGCAGAATTAGAAGCTCATTGGGTCCTATCCTAAAGGAGGAATTATTATTATTTTTTCCTAAATGGTGGAGAAGGGTATTTTTTTCTATTTTGAGGGGAAGTAAGGGAGTATTAATAGGAGAAGGAGAATTCTAAGAGAAGAAAAAAAAGTTTTTGTTTTTGTTTTATTTTTCTTATTTTGGAGAAGAAGAAGATAAAAGAGGAGAATCATTGATAATCCATCAAGATTGAAGAGAATTAGAGACTACAAGGGTTTTATTATAAAAACTTTTCTATTTTATTTTCTCTTTATGTTGATGTTGGCTATTAATTTCATTATGAACTAAATTAGTTAGGCTTGGGTATGATGAACCCTAAGATAAATTTTGAATTATGATTTTCTTTATATAACACAATCTTTTCATTATTTTATGGAACTCAATTGTGTTTGCTCTTTATTTCCTTAAATTGATATGTCCGGAATATTGATTTTTACTTTATAATTCTTTAAACTTAAATTGAGAAATCAACTTATTGAATACATTTAGTACAATTGAAAGGAGTTACATGTAACCCTAGAGATAGGATAATATAAATCCTCTGGGTTAAGGTCAAACCTAATAGTGAAATTCAAGAGAACCATAATGCGATTTTAGGGGTTTTGATTAAAAAGAGATTTCAATTAATCAACCTAGAATTATATGTTAATTATCTTGGGAAGGATTTTAACCTACAAAAAGGATTTCCACGATTTCATAAACATTGAATTAGATTGTATTGTTGAAAATTTAATTTCTTAACAAGTCTTAGGGAAATTTAATACTTCGAGTGTCGTTTGTCATACTGGTCACATTTTTCCTACTAGTTTATATTTTCATTATTCTAGTTTGTCGAATTAATTTATTTTATTTTTTTAATTAATTAATTAATTCACTTAAATTTATTAGTTAAATAATAGAGAAATAGCTAATATTAGTACTTTTAGTCCCTAAGAGATTAACATTCGATACTCCTACACTATAATATAGTCGATAAGTGCACTTGCCTATTCGATTTATAGATTTTGACCTTGAAACATATCAACTCTATTTAAATATATGCAATCAAAAAAATACTTGCGCAACCCTTTCCGTACAGTGAAAAGAAACATCTTTACACATTTAAAATCGCTTACAATAAATAAATGCATAGACCTTACGCATATATCAAAACCCTTTAAAATAAACAAATGCACAAAATTTTTATTGTGTAAAAGAGACCCCTTTATACACCTATATAAAATCCCTTGAAACCTCCCTCCCTTGAAATAAATACACACATGGAAGACCTCATATCTCCATAAGCAAAACAACATAAATAAATACACACAGTAAGCAAACACATCGACAATGTCATATCCATCCAAGGAAGCAAACACACATAATTTTATTCCAATAAATTAGAATTTCATACCATATATTGGGACTTCATTACTAGGAGGCTTGCAAATCCAATCTATAGCTTAAAACTTTGTCAATAACCCTTAGAATTACTTATTTCGATTGTTAATTGCACCATCCATCGACAAACTCTCACCAAATCACTTATAATTATTGTCTTCTCTCTCCATAAAAAATAACAATTAATTTTTTTTTTTTTTTTATATATTGCACTCGGAATTTCACTGTCAAAACAAACCCACTTATCCCGTCAAAATGGATATAGTTGACTAAAGAATTGATGAATGTATTTGAGAATGAGAGGAAAAAAGTTATGGTTGAGGAGGAAGAGAGAGAGAGAGCTGAAGAAGAGTGAAACAACAACAATAATATATATATATATAATCTCAATAAATTAATAGTAAATTTAAGTAGAAAAAGCCACTTAGTGATGTGAAAATTTTTTCCAGCTCATCATACATTTGTCATGCCACCTCAATACTTGTTATTTGAGTCATTTGTTTTTTTATAAAAAATATCACATATGCGTTCATGAATTAAATAAAATTAATTTTTTATGATCATAATAAAGTTGTGATAAAAATTCAGTGACACTAATTTAAATTACTCTATTATGAGAGATTGAAAAGTTATAGTGAAACAAATTTATTCAAGGCTAATTTTGGGGTATATTGATTAGCAAATTAGAGTGGTACTCTCCAGTATAATATTAATTTTTTAGATGTTTCAGTAATAAGAATTCTTTCATGGATGTTCCATGATATTTTTTGTGTTTCTTATACTAAACAGTATGTGAATTAAGTTTAAGGTTGATGCGTTCCTTTGTATTAAAAAAAAAAATTAGAAACATCGTAAGAAAAAAAAAAACTAAGAGTTGATAATTAATTACTACTTTATTATTCTAATTAATTCATTTTTTCTTAAGTTTTTAAGGTTCTTAATTGCTATTTTTTATTCATACACATCATTCTTAAAATTAGGAATATATAAAGATATATTTCTTTTTCTAAATTCTATAAGAATAATTATATTATATTTTATAGGTATAATATAAAAAATATATAAAAATTTTATTTGTTCAAATTCAAACTATGATTTTCTTAAGAAAAAAAAAATCCATGTCCAATGGGTAAGATTGTCAAGATAACAAATATAAATAGCTATCAACTCTCGAAAAAAAAAATAGAAAAATGAGATCTATTATAGAACATACAAATATTATAATATATGGTCCTTATGCTTCAACTCATGCATTATTGTTATATATATATATATATATAAACTAAATTAATCATTTAATAATTAAACAGTTAATAATTTGATGATGTTCCATCAATTTAAAAGAAATTATAAGTAATTAAAAATATCTATAAAAATAAAAGTAAGCAATTAAAAAAGGAAATAGTATAAAAACATCTAAAATGATACTCGTTATTTTAAAAAGTTTAATAAAAAATTATTTAAATGGAACATATTATTTTTGTTTTGCCCTTTTCCATAAACATTAATTATTTTAACTTTTTCTTTCTTTTTAATTTTGACCAATAAACATTAATTATTTTAATTTTTCCTTTCTTTTTAATTTTGACCAATAAAAATATCAATTAATAAAATGTATAAAATTTTATAATGTATTAATTATGAAAGAGAATAAAGAATGAAATTTGATTATCTATATATAGAGACCAAAATTAACTATTTATTTATATTTAAAGAATAACAAATTTATTGAATTTTTATTTTATGAAATGAGCTTTTATGATAAAAAGTTTAATATTCACAAAGAGTCTCTTAGAAATGCGCTAAGTACAAAAATAAAGTTTCATGATATAAATCATAAAATGATATAAAAATACAAATAATTTTAGTTTATAAATTTAAAAAATTTTATTTAATTATAACTATTATCCCAAATCTTCACTATTATCCTAAATTTATGATATTGTATAAGATTGCCCAGTAAAAGTTATTGAAAAATTATCAGATAGATGCTATATATTTTTTAAAAAGAAACTATATCTTCATGTTAAATACAAAGTAATGTAAAGAGAAATTCACAACTAACAATTTCTTTTTGCAATTTTTTAATTCAAGACACATTTTTTGATAAAATCATGACAATTTTGTAAAAATATGTTAACTTATATAATCTCTTCCGAAAGATCAGTCCACTCTTTAATACCTGTGAATGGGAGACAACATATCTCACACATTCACATGTATGTTTTTTTTTTTAATTAATATGCATAAATATACACACATGAGTTAGAGACATGATACAATTATTTTATAAAACCATAATACATTTTGTAAAGACGTGTTAATTTATATAACTCACAAACATCTTACTTACTATACTATTTTCTTGTTATACGAATTTTTTTATTAATTTTGAGCATATTTAATAATTAGATTAAAAATTTAATTTACAGATGAATATATGTTTATTATGCTATCATTTAAAATAGAAATAAAATTGATTTTTATATAATTTATATTTGGATTAAATCTAAAATTGAATTGAATAAACAATTGTTTTTAAAAATAGGCTTAAGGGAACAAGAAAGAAAATAAAAGAAATGAGAGAGAAAACAAAAAAAAAAATGTTAAGGTAATGCATACACTTTTGCTAAATTAAACTTATTGTCATAGTTTTATAAAATTTATTTATAAATTTCACATATTTTGAATAAATTTAAATTAATTAAATTGAATTGAAATGAATTTTTTTAATATTTCAAACATAAAAAACATAAAATTTAATTAGAAAAATCGATTAATTTATAAAATCTACTTATTTCAAATAAGTTTTAAATCTGTATAGATTCAAAATAATATTATTTATTTTTCTCAATTCAATTACTGTTTATTTAGTATTTATTTTTTTACACAGAAGCAATATAATCAAAGAAAAATAAATTTGAATTTTGATTTTAGTTTTAGTCTTATTTTTTTCTTATTAAATATATTTTTTATAATTTTATTTTTAAAAAATAAAAATAATTATAAAAAATTAATTTTTTTATTTTATGATTTATTTTTGTAAAAAATATTTTTTTAATTTAGAAAATAAAAATAAAAGACCAGATGGGATTCTCAATAGTAAATTCAGTCACCATAAATAAAGCAATTAGCCATGTAAAATTTCTTTCCTTCTTTATTGTTTTTTGAATTATGTGCCAAGAAGGAAAGTGATTCTTTTTGGGCATAAAGTCTTTCTTCTTCCTCTGATCATAAAATTTGGTCCTTCTCTCCTTTCCTCTCTTCTCCTCTCGTCTTCGGCGCCCTAGGGTTTATAGATTCATAATCTACACTGTAATTTTACTTGCTATACATGCCCATATTTTTCTTAAATCAAAATCTCTAAAAAATCTGTTTTTTTATAGAAATCAAGCTTAATTAATAATGGGACAAATTCCAACATAAAAAAGAAAAAAATTTTGAATTGGATTAAGTGTTTGGGTTTGATGGGAGCGTCGAGGAATCTGATCGGTGAAACTCCAAATAACAGGGCAACGACGACAATGAAGGACGAAGAGAAGGCCAAAGAAGAGGACT
Organism: Omphalea diandra; assembly: GCA_949677035.1. Taxonomy (NCBI): domain Eukaryota; kingdom Viridiplantae; phylum Streptophyta; class Magnoliopsida; order Malpighiales; family Euphorbiaceae; genus Omphalea; species Omphalea diandra. The sequence goes on along the minus strand of CATIWR010088837.1, from coordinate 1,402 downwards.
CTGATTCGCCCGCTGCTAAAAAGCTCAAGTTGGAGAGATTGCCTTTCACCAGATGGGAATTCGCCGCCGCAGTTGGTGTCTTCCTCGTTTTCTCTACCGGTTTGTTTTGCATTTACATCACAGTGCCCCCTTCCGTCTACGCTAAGCTCAAGCTGCCCCGCACCGTTTCAGATCTTCGCTTGCTCAAGTACGCTCATTTATCCTTTATTCGATTTCAATATGTTAAAAGAATTACTGGGTTTTCTTCCTTTTTTTCTTTTTTGAATTTGTTTGCTCAAGTACGTTTTTTTACCCCTGCTTTGTTTTTAATTCTTTTAGTAGTTTAATGGGTTTTTTTTTTTATTTTTTTTTTTTATGAATGTCTAAGCTGAGATGTGGGTAGTTTATGGTCTATGTGGAAGACTTATAGCTAGGTTGCTTGAAGACTTTGGTTGCTAAGTGTTTTATAGTTTGTGATGTATGCAATTTCAGGTAGATATGGAAGGGAAAATAATTAATTTGCGAGCAAATTTAGTTTCTGTGATCCATTTTCTGGGTTATGTGGGAAATTATGATGGTTGCATGAAGGGTTGACTGTTGACCACGAGGTGTTATGGTAAATATGGGAATCATTTTAAGTGTGGAAGAGTGTTGTATTATGATTGTGAATATGCAATGGTGTTTGTGAGAATTGTGCTTAAAATTGGCAAGGATTTTGATGATTGCGCTTGGTGAGATTTAGAATTTGGATTGATTCTTCTGTCTTTCTGGGTTGTGTCTGCTGGCATTAATTATTGCATTTTTTTGGAAGAAAAGGATTGGTGAACATTTTGGGATATGTAGGATGAAATGGGATAGAGTGCATAGTGATCTGGAGAGCATCTAGCTCGGGAAATTCTTATTTTGGACAGGAAGAATAACTAGTGAAGTGGTGATTGATTGCATCGATTTACTAAACTAGAATCTAGAAGTTAGTTTTTGTGTGGAACATATCCTGTTTATGTCTGTTTACTCTTTATATCTGTTTTTGTTAAACAATTCTTTTCTGTAAATGTATGTCAGATCATTTCCTGAAATTGGAGATCTAATTAAATTCTTAAATTCCACCTGATTATTGTGGATCAATGATGTATATCTCTAATGCGATGGCTTTATGCATACAAGATTTGGCTCTGATCGTCTATTTTGTTTTTGTACATGAAAGTTCCTGCCTCTTGTAGGTAGTTTCATTAATCCTTTTATTTGTTTCAGAGACCATCTTGCAACGTATGCAAAAGATTACCCAGCACAGTTCATCTTGGGTTACTGCTCTACTTATATCTTCATGCAGACTTTTATGATTCCTGGAACAATTTTCATGTCATTGCTAGCTGGAGCTCTTTTTGGTGTTGTTAGAGGGCTTGTCTTAGTTGTCTTCAATGCC
>CATIWR010088835.1:0-30248 GCA_949677035.1 Omphalea diandra | reverse complement strand
GGTTTTGTTGCATGTTCTGCTTTTCTGTTGAACATTCTTTGGGAAGTCAGATTTACTCTTCATGTGTATCGCTTTGTAAATATCGAAATTAATTTTATTTTCTTGCAATTAATTGCAGTGATTTAAATTTGTTTGCTTATTTATTGTTATTGTTATCCTATTTGTTCGTTAAAACGTAATCGTTCTAATTTTTCCATGCAAAAAACAAAAGGTAGCTATTTTGCTTATGCTTGCATGTTTTTATCATGATTGTCCAATTTATGGCTCTAGATTTTTCCTTTTACTGCCCTTCTGTTATATAATTGTGATAAATAGTTGCTTCCTCTGTTATATGGCAATTTATATTCTACTTTGTATGACAATTTTATACTTTAGAGAATTAATTTTGCTTTTGTGTTCTTTAATGTGAAATTTACTGCGGAAGTCATTCTTCTATATTTCGTGTGCAACACACTGGAACCAAGTTCTCTGCATCGTGTTAAATATCCAGTACTAATATGGTATACTGCACCAGATAAACAAGCATATCCTTGCCACTCTTTGAATCGAGCTGCTCTAATTACGAGTGGTTGTCTAATTTTTTTCGTTGATGCATTTATGATTTTCATTATGTTATACTCTTCTATGGCAGACCCCACACTTCCTTTTCCTCCAACCCATGATTGTAAATTGACTTTATCATTCTGCTTGCATGTAGAAGAACATTAGAGATGCATTCTTGAACAGAATGTGCTTTGCTTTGCTTTCTAAAACAAATGTGTTATTTACAGTTTTATTGAGAAATACTATTAACAAATTGAAAAAAGAAAGAATTATCACTCCAAAATTGATTTTTATCCAGGGAGGACGTGATGATGCCTCTGCTTTTGAGAATTGCCTCATTGAGGAACAGATGTTGATGGTAATGGCTTCACAAGTGTCATGGATTTTATTTCTTTCCTTGAAGATATCACCCAGAGCGTGTTGGAATACATGGCATATGATAAATTTTTCAGCACTCAACTTCACAGTTTATCTTCACTGATTTTTTTGTTTCTATTCATCATTTTTTCCATTTTTCTTTGTGGTTTTACCAACCCGACCACTAAACTCTGCCTTCGTCTCAGGTAACTATTTCCTTTATCTTTTTTTTGAATTTTTTTTCCATGATTTTATCGTTCCTGATTTTTTCTAGTTTTTTCATCTTTGGAATTTTGAAGATTGATATTGTTATTGATATCCACTTGAACAAGTGGACTCGTATATTCAATAACATTAAATTTCTTACCTTCCTTTCTTCAATGATTTGAATTTGTGATGCCAGACAGAACCTAAAAGGCAAGAAGATGTCGCCTTTTATATATACTAAAATCAAGTCACTCTCCAGTTTCACTTTCCCACCAGAAATTTCTCAGGAAATCAGATTCGAGAAAAAAGATTCTCAGGTTTACAAGTTTTAGTCTTTTGAGATGCAGAAGATATGTCCAGAGACCAAAGTTTAAGATTCCTTGTGCAGTGTAATATAGAGCAGATAATCAAACCGATGGGAAGTTCTCTTTCTTATTCTTATTATTTTGAAACTTTGCTAAAGAACCCATGACTGTGTCCGCCGATCACATGCCTAAAGATAGCCCTCTTCGCCTCAAGACATACATATTTTTTGTGGGTGATATTTTTTTTAATAATTTGAATTATACTATTTGTGGGTTTTTATTTTTAAGGTGAGGAGCTGCCGGAGTCGTTTATGAAGGAATTGAAGGGGAGGGGAACGACTCCAACTTCATTGTTTGAAGAGAATAAGAGGCAGTTATGGAGTGCAAAATGAGATAAAGGTAGGTGAAGAAGAAGAAGAAAAAAGATGGTTTTTTCAAAGAAATGTAGTGTCTACTGAGTTTGATAAAAGCCTTTCTAATCAAAGCGAAACATCCATGGCCTTGAACAGTGGAGGACTTAAGGTTAACCTTTTTTTTTTTTTTTTTCCTTATTCTTTGTTGTTTGTTGTTTACTTATGTATAACTTATCTCCTTTTGGAATTGTTTGTCACTTGACATTAAAGCAACTATTGAAGCAACCGTCTTTATTGCTTCTCTGATTTACTTTATTGGGAATGAAGTCAAGATCCGAGGAAAACGATGAACATTCAATGTGTAATGCTTCAAACTGGGGACTCTCTTTTTGGGGTAGTCTGCAATAAAATTGCCTCTAGAAAATTTGTTTGCAGGAATATTGGGGCCATAACTTGGACTTTGAATTATGAATTGTCTTACTAATTTATACAGCCATTGTACTTGAAAAGAAAGAAAAGGGGGGAAAAAAGAATCTCCATCTCCCTTATTTCTAACCCGCAATTGTTAAAAGCCATATGATGTTTTTTGTGAAAAAGTGAGATCGCTCTTTACTGCTGTTAGGTCACTGGAATAAATGTTATGTCACTGGAATGATTTATCTGTCTGCATTGTCTTACTTTTAAGTCACTGGAATGATTTATATTAGGGGAGTACCTAGGAAATTTTGGGGTAATCTGCAATAAATGTTAGATCATTGGATTACATTGCCTGTATAATCCTCTTAATTGTGAGACTTCAAATGTGGAGTACTAACGCTAGACTGTCTATACTTGCTTTTGCTGATAATGACTCTTATTGACTCCTTTTTCTGCATGTATATATTTGGGCATTATCACAGTTTATTGAAATTTATTGGGGCCACAATCTTACTTGCAAATTATCAACTAAAATATAAAGATATCTTAGTTATGTGCATAATTTTATCTATTGTAATTTTTTATATCAAAAGGATATATGCAAACTGTTGTAGATTTTTGGTTGAATTCTTGAACTCTATATCTATCCTCTCCATTTATTTAATTACAAGAAATCAATAAATAAATAGACATCTATCCTCTCTAATTGTTTAATTACAAGAAATCAATAAAGATATAAAAGTATTGTGTTTTAGAATAAAAATTAATATGATGTGGGTGTATACATACATAAATTAGCATTTGTATTGAGTGCTCTTTTGTTAGTACAAAGGCTGCATCTCAATTGATTCTATTAAAAAATTAAAAATAAGAGAATTATGAACGAAATTTGACTATGGTATTTATAGGTATTCTTATTTTTTTAATATATATATATTATTCATTTTTAGATTGTCTTATCTTTGAAATTTATATATAAATAGAATAAATAACATAAAATAAAAAAAATGAATGAATTTAACTCAGTATTGCAAGATTACGACATGTAGTCTTTATAATATGCGGTCTTTATATTTTACAGTAAAAAACCTATTAAACAATTATTTTTGTTTACACAACAGTTTTTATATTTTATATATTATTATACTCCCAAAGCATTATATCTAATAGGTCGTGATGTCAATATTTTATTATTAATTTTTTATTTCAATGTTCTTGAAATTTATTTATAAATTAAATATATTATTTTAAATACTCGAAATTAAATGATTTTAATCTGCAGTATTACGCAGACTGCTTTATTAGTTTATTAATAAAGCACTTATTTTAAGAAGTAAAAATTTTTAAATTTTTTTGAATATATTCTATTTTAAAATTCAATTAAATTTAATAAATTTATAAAAAAAATAACTTATATTTTATTTATAAAAATCCTAAGAGGGAAATCTATTCTTAAAAAAAAAAAAGAAGACCCCATTGGACAATAATATGAGCCCTCAAATAAAAGAAAACTCAAAGAGAGCCCAATTAGTTAAAGCCCAGTACTATGAGTGACCGTTATAACAGCGTGATAAAGGGTGGGAATTGCCAGAATCTTCTGGTCATAAAATATCCAATTAATCAAAAACCCAAAAGTCTGTTTCTGGATTTGGCTTATTGGGTTTTCAATTGAACGAAAGAACTGTCACAATTCATCTTGGAAAACTGAAACTCAAAATATAATTGAAACCTAATAATCTTGAAATGCCAGATACCATGGACAGTACAGACACCCAGATGACGGAGACAGAGGGTGTGCCTCCGCAGCAGCAAGGCCAGAACGACGTCGTCAAAGAGTTGATCACATCGGCTCGCCAGCTCATAATCCAAGGCAAACCATCTCAGGCTCTACAAGCGGTAAGTAACAATAAACTCTCCCTCTCTTTATTATTATTATTGATTTATTTCTAATCATATATCGGCTTTTTTCTTTTGAGGAAAATGTGATTATTATTATTATTATTATTTCTGATTGAGGTAATGTTGTTGTTTAATTTGTTCAATTGCGTGAATTAATAGAAATCTGTTAGGTTGGTATGCATCGAGGGTTCTTTTATGAATTTCTTTTTGGTTTTTAATGGGCTGTTTTCATTACCTATTTATTAGTGGCTTATCACTATATTCTTTGCTTGAAGTAGAAAAAGAAGTTGAAAAAAAGAAAGTTGGAATGAAAAGCACATTAATGGCATGAAGATAGCGGATTCAGTGATGTATATGGAATTCAGTGATATTTGGTCTCACACTATTTATCTTTCTTGAAATCAAAGGTGACATGCTTTTTCTCTATCAAATATGGAAGAATTAGGGATAAGATACCAAAATTATGAGTAATTTTGAAAGCATTTTTCATTGTTTTCCTTTCCTTTTTTTTTCAACACCAGTGGGAAAATTGGATTGTGTTTGGTATAATGACCCAAAGAAACAGATAGTATCTGTATGGTGTTATTATTATGTCTAAATTAGAAGAATGGAATTCCATCACTGATGTAGTTCTCAGAAAATGAGAATTGGCCAAATAGAATGAAATTCTTGCGTTTATTTAGTTTCCATACACTGTGTTTGGGATTTTATGAAGCTGTTGACTATCATAATCTTCATGAATCTGTACTCCATGTTCAGTAACATTTTGTTAGATGTTTTGTAATGCAAATGCATACGCTAGCAGCTCAAAGCTGCACTTAAAGGATGTGAAAACTTTATATTTAGATTCTCTGGGAATTTTGGAAAGAAAACCTCAGAAAATCCAGTGCTTACCTAGTGCTTGTAACAGGTTGTCATGGCAATGCGTATCAAAGGTGGAGATGAGGCTGTATTTCAATCTCTGCACCGTGCTCGTGAGCTGTACAGCAACAGGCTGCAAAACACTGCTGTTGATCAACTTGCTGCTTTGTTTGCTGAGTGTGCAATTGCTGAAGCGCAGCCTTCTATTGTTGAACCATCGCCAGTTAATGCTGCTGGCCCATCAATTCCACCAGATGCTCATGTAAACTCCATACTTGCAGAAACTGGAAGGATGCAAATTGTGTTGGATGCATTCTCAGACGGGAGTAGCTTCATCTGTTTGCAGTGTGGTGGTCTTGTTAGTAACCATCGCAAAGATGAGCATTATGCCTACTGGTGTAGCAAATTCTGATGTGCAGGAACATATGAGTATCTAGTCGGTGCAATTCTCCTTCATACTTGATTAGCATACTGTTGCCCTGCTACATTTCACTACATAATGCCTTGGTTGAAGAGTATTTTCTTTCTTCATTCAATATGCTAGATGTGGTCATCATCGATCAAAAACTCAATTGCTTGAAGGTCTTACAGGCTGTATTTTGAAGTTGGAAATATTGAAAAAATATGCTCCCTTGTTACAGTAGTTACAGAACATTTTTTCGGTTGTACTGGTTTCATAGAAGAATTTGAGTGCAGAACATTTGCTCTGTTGTACTGGTTTCATAGAAGAATTTGAGTAATAATGCAGTTATACGGATCAGATCAGTGTATTTGTATGTAATCTTGTATACATGCTGAAGGCAGTTGTTCTTCAAATTTTGATGGTAATCTGTCCCTTGCTTTTTATTGTAATAATTTTCAAGTGGAAATCTCGGTATTGAACTTCGATGCGGAAATGCACGAGGACAATTATGTTCTTGTTGGCACTGCTACTAAAGTTTTTCTGCATCTTTGCCTTGCGAGTAAAGGACCACGAAGAGGTGGGTGGTTAAGAACGTGGGAAGATGGTGATAGTGCACTGCTACTAATGTTCTTTTGCATCTTTGCCTTGCAAGTAAAGGACCACGAAGAGGTGGGTGGGTGGTTAAGAACGTGGGAAGATAGTGATGGTACTCTTGAAAGGAAATTTGATTTGGTACCTTTGTACATATTTTCATATATTCATGTGATATTGGAACTGTCTTTAAGTGGTTGAGGAAATTAAGCTCGTCTATTTGAACGAAAGTCCTTGATGGGCCACAGTGCTTAGTACACTCTGGTTCAATTGGATACACAGACACTCTAAAGCAGAAATAACATTCATCAACAAAATTATTTCTCCAAGCAATAACTCAGATTGTAATGCCATTATTAGTATATAAATACACGAATTTTATACATACAGCCATTGCAAGCAGTGAATGAAAATCAACTAAAATATTTTTGTTCTGGATGATGAGACAAAAATCCTACGGGGTTCAATCCTTTCAGTAGAATCAATATTGTGCTTAAACATGATAAACAATGGAAAGAATTAGCCAGTAAACTTACAATTGGGAGAAAGAATAAAAAAAAATGATACAACCTTTGTTATATAGTTCTATACTTGGTGCGACGGTTTTCTTCCCTCACAGTGTTGTTATTGACAAAACATATATAGTATTATATATATATATATACACACACACACACACCAAAACATTATAAACCTGAAGCAAGATTGTTTTACAGTGTATCACTACTAACACCATCTCAGGCCTCTGGATATCTTGTAAATATTTAGGTGAATCCTCGGCAACATCAACACTGCTTTACAAGATGCTCCAAATGCACTGACCAACATTACAAACCTAAAATTTTCAAAATCATCTCATCCAATGACAGCTATAAGCAGAAGTCCTCAACAGACACTTCAACACTGCAAACAAATAAAAAGACGTTCACTGAAACTAAATATCAAAGATCATTAATGTATAAAACTTGGCCTTGCCACCATAGTGCTATCTAGCCATTTTCCCTGCAAGTCAATTTCGCTACCAGGGAAGCAAGGTATTTCCCTACACTGCAATTTCCCAAATCCAAATACGAAATTTGTGTTATGTCTGGCTAACACAATAGAGGAAGCCAAGTCCCTACGCAAGTGTCATTTTATATACATTTTACAACACTGGATTAGATTGCAAGTATAGACAATTAGACAAAGCTAATCTTACAAGATGATAATAATAACAATAAAAGACACTAAAAAATAACTATGCGCAAAACAATACCTCCATTTGTTTGTAGGTGCACTCCAGGGCATGGGTCAGGGTCATACTTATAGGTCAAAGATGAGAATTGGGAAAGGATAATCTAGTGATCACAGAACATCACACCACACGTGGAAGAGCATGTGGACGATGCTTTGCCCTTATAATTGTTTCGTCACTGTGCCTAATCAATTCTGACAGCCTCCACGGCTTCTGCCACTTCCATTTGAACTGCAAAAGCCATTGGTGATGACTTCTCTTCCACCTCCATAGCTTCCCTCCTTGTCCAGCAACTGCTAATTTTCTCATTGATAGCTGCCCAAGTGGCACCATCTGCGCTTAACAGTAAATCCTATTACTTTCTTAGCTAAGTGAGAGGGAAGATCAAGCCTGCAATGAAAGAAGAAGAAAGCCAAAAGCCAACCTTTCTTGTTTGATCTATGAATACTGCTGACTCTCCAACAGAACCATTGGCAATTCCTGGCGTATATTTTAGCTGTTTCTGTGCTGGCACTGACATTGGAGACAAGGGACCACTCATGTCATCAGCAAAATGTTTCAGTGAATTGTGGGAGTTTCCCTGATCATTGCCAGCCTGAAAATTGCAATAGTCAAAATTTCATGAGAATGATAATATAAAGCCTAAGATATCCAAGAAAATATTCAAGATAGCTGACAAACATTTTTAAGAACCTCAAAATGTCCCACATTATCCAAACTTGAAAATTGGTTCTGTTTCCTCGTAAGAATGGAGAATGCTATTTCTATTCATTTCCATACACAAATTTATCAGGCAAAAGAGATAATCAGTGACAAGGGTTCTCAGCATTTAAATTATGCAAGTAGTGCTTTTAAGGAGCATATTTGGTGAAAGAACTCCTTAACCTGGTAATCTCTATCATTCAAACCAAGCTCAAGTTTGCACTAACAAAAATGAAGAGAACAAGCAAAAGTTTATAGAATGCTATTACCAAACAGTTTATCCCTATTCCATATAGGCACTACACATTCTTGAGCACTTATTACTGAGGATAAGTTTTATTAAAGCTCCAAGCATTGTGAAAGAAATTGCCTAATCAGAATCCAAACATCACTGGACCATCTTAGGATGTTAAATAGAAGTTTCAAGTACCCTCAATTCAATTTCAGTTGGGGGATTTCCCTCCAATGGTTTGAAGAACTCATTTTACTCTCTGGAAAATCTGAAACTGTTTTATGATGGATCATAGAAATATTTTTACATGACATCTTACCACAGGTGATGTAGCCAAAGCAATTGGAACAGCTTCCTCTCTCAATTTTAACTCCTTCTCCACTTCCTTTCTTCGCACCTCGCTTTGTCTTAAGAGACCCACGAGTTCTTTAAATTGTTCTTTCATTTCCTTGATTTCCATTTCCTTCTCCCATATATGACACCTGTTCATCGCATTGAATTTAGTTGAGTATGTGAACAAATTTTACCAACCAAGATAATTCACAGATAACATTATACTACCTCGAATCAATGTTTATAAATTTAAACAAACAATGTCAAATTGCTAATGGAAGGTAAGGTGATAGTTGAACTTAAGAGACTTATAGCACATAGGAAAAAATTGCTCCCTGGTCATGATATAGAGAGATCTCATACAATTACAGATACTTGGAAAAATATGATTGTAAAAATCTAATATAAACAGCACCCAAAGCCCAGCCAATTAATGTAAAACTATCATTGGTAATTTAAGGGTGTGTTGACCTATATCATTTGGATGAATGGCTTCATGCACTAACCACTTTAATTGGTATCGTCTTACCATCTTTGTCAAGGGTTTTACACAGTAATTTTTATTTACAGTTGCTGACTTGAAGATTTCTGCCATATTGACCAAGATCTAACTGATAGAACATTCACATTGCATATAAGACAACTGTATGGAATCCAGAACGAAACAAAAGATTATTGTTTGAAGAAAGCACCTCACATCTGCCAGAGAATTGAACATATATTGAAGCAAATTCTTCGCATCTCCCATTGAACGTAGCTGATTCCAACGCCCACGGTTGGTGAAAGCACGTTCCCGCTCTTCTGCCTCTGAAAGTTGTGAAGCCATTGCAACAAGTGAATTAGATGATATGCTTACCATGTTCTCAAGTGAAGATATTCTAGCCATTCTTGCATTTGGTGACATGGAAGAAGCCCTGAAAAAACAGGAAAAACACTTCAAGAAATTGTGACATTTATCAAAATTGTTGCTCTTCTAAGTTCTATCTGTTTGATGCTATGACATGTACTGATTGTAGAGTGGAAAGGGAAAGAAGTATGGATGATTAAAACAAACTATTTTTGTTATACCTAGCAAATCCATTTTTCCCTCTTGGTGGACTTCGTCCCTTTGAGGCAAACTCATCTACTTGTTTTAGTACAGCTAGCTCTTCTGCAAGTGCAGCTCTCCTGTAGATTGCAGCAGAATTAACAAAAATTTATCAGAATAGCTTACTAACTCCAGGAGCTATTAAATGTGGGATTAAGTACATACACTTGGCTTTGTTTCTCATATTCAAAACGAACTTCATGCACATTCACCATGACTTCTAGTTCATGGTCGAGCCAGCGTTGTAATAATTTCTCATTGCTCTGCATATTTACGTAAAATACAATAAAAATTCCAGACAATGCTAACCAGGTGAACATAAACTAAGGAGAGAATCTCAGACCAGTACCTGTCCATTTGTTCCATTCCCATTCGCAATAGCTGGAAGATGTTATATTATTAGTAACTTAAACTATAAAGGGAAAGGAATCACTATGTGAACAATCCATGTTTTCAATCACTGAAAAACATTAAGTGGAAGGCTTTCAGTAACTAGATTGACTGCACAAGCTCTGGTGGTGAAGAATGTTGAATATTTTTATTGCTCATAAATGATTGAATATACACTTATCCAAACATATGAGATGACTCCAGATCACAAGCTATCAGAAAAATAGACGATTAAAAAAAATAAACATACTGGAGTTGTCACGGGCAGAAGATTTACGAGCCTCAAGCAATTCCTTCAGCCGCTTGGTGGCGATTGCAGCCTCTTCCGTTTTTCTTTGAAGAACCTGAAATAAATAAAGTGTTTATTAAACAGATAGAAATTGTTTATGTTACACATAAGTAGTGGCAATATCAATATTTTTTTTTTTGTTTTTTTCCTAAGAATCATCCTATTTTTAAATGTAGAATCAATTCAAGTAACATAAAAAGACTTTTTTTATTTTTTTTCATCTTTTTGGTAAAATAATTGTAGTCCTTGGAAAAGTTTCAAATATGGACAAAGGATGCATAACACTCAGCCAAATTTGATCGGTAAGTTTCCATATTTCCATTAGTCTATAAGTTTCTTATTTAAATGTGATAACATCAGGTGCTGCCAATGACAAGCAGAACTAATAGATCCTATTTACCCAAGTAACTAGACTTTAAAAGGATAGCAACAGCAGCAGACATGCAACAGCACTGGTGGTTCATTCAAGAATTAGGCTTGTAGAGCCATATTAAGAAGAATTTGATCCATTAGAAAGGCATGCCAACCAAATGGATATTTTTCAGTATTTAAAATCTGCATAAATATTTTGGAGTCTTATAACATCAAAAATTTGCTGCTTGTCATATTAAGTGCTGTGTTCTTAGAAATGTGCAACGAACAACGTGTTAAATATGCAAGAAACAGTATTTGAGCTCACCATTTTTTGGCGCTGGTTCAAAGCTTGTAGCTTATGCCTTTCATATTCATTCCTTCTCCCCTCCTTTCGCAACTGCAGTAGCAAATTCATTATAAACAAAGGGAAAAAATTTTTTAAAAAAAAGTTGATAATTCAGTTATAATATGCAGGTAAAGAACAAAAAAAATAAAAGAATGAGATTCAACAAGATAATTGCATTTATCAGAACGGTGTTATAATAGTCGAACACAATTTATATTGACATCCAAATTTTATGAGATCCAAAATGCCTTTCCTACCAATTATATAACTGTTTAATGATCACAACTTCTTTCCACATCAAATTGCATGAGATAGAAAGAAATAGCAATCTTCTTGATAGAAACAAATTGACAAGGGAAGCACCTGAAGCAATTCCTTTTCCCGTGAGGCTTTCCATTGTCGAAATTGTTCTGCCTCTTGTTTGATCCTATGTTGCAACTGAACCTACATCATCAGAAATGTAGGAAACAAAGAAAACAAAAAGAGGAAGATGAACAATAATAAAAGAAAAGAAACTAGTTAAAAAATAGAGCAGAAATAATCATTGCAAAGAGCTATAAATGTGAAACGTTGCAAAATACTTTACCTTTTGTGCCTTTATAGATTGAATTTCATCTTGTAATCTCTTTGCTGCTTCATCACTCTTTTGTTTTTGCTTTAACAACTGAACCTGGTTCTCTTCTTTTTTCTTAAGATCCAAAATCTTGTGTGCACAAATTTTGAAGAATTCGTTTACAATCATAACTGAGTTATGAAACTTTCTTTTTGAATAAAGAATACATGGAATGTTCGCTTAAGATAGTCACCTGTGACTCAAGTGCTTTTAATTTCTGGGCATGGATATCTTGTAACTTTTGCGTCTGCCCATCAGAACCAATTGAAAGATTTTCAATTTCAGCCAACAAACGATCCCGCTCTTGCTGCATTAGTTGCACAAATAAATGAGATTTGTTTTCTCTTTATCTGTATTTATCTCTGCATCTCTATCTCTCTCAAGGAATAAACTTTAAAAAACAAAAATTCATGAGATTCTTTTTAACCTGAACAGCTCTTTTCTCATCCTCTAATTCCATAATTTTCTTGCCAAAGTGTTGCTTCAGTGCTGCAGTGTCACCCCCTCCAAAAAGTTTCATTTCTGACTGCTCAGACAGAAAAACGAAAAAATATTTAGTAAAGACTCACAGTTTAGCAATACTAAAGTGTTTAGATTTCAAATGATAGACGGATGTAAAGAGTTAAAATAAAAAATATATATAGAGAGAGAACAGAAAAGTTTCCCCGTTTTTCATCCAGGAACCACAGGAGAGGTAATATGCCCATACAAAACCGGACCGGATGGACAGAATTGCAAATGTAATAATGCACACTGATAAATTGCTAAATATATCATCATGAAACAAGAAAAAATGCATACCTCCTTCTCCTCTAAACGTCTGTTCAATTCATGCAACTCCTTGTCCATTGTATTCTGAAGAAGTGTGTGCTCCCACTCTTTCGCTACCTCTTCATCAATTTCTCTCGAATCACCTGCTAAATTGGCAATTGCAATTCATATGAGACTGTTACAACCAAGAAAAACCTGAATTTGGGTCTTATTAGTGCATGCTGAAAAAAAAATAAAATAAAATGCAGCAACTGAAAACCAAAAATAGTAGCAGCATCAGAAATCAGGAGTTTTACCTGACAGGGTTTCTCCCATTTGGTAATCTGTAGTATCTAAACTGTGTAAACTCCTTTTAAGCCCATCGCTTTTTACATAACAGGTGCTACCATCCTAAAAAAATGAGTGCAAGACTGAATCACCAAAATCTTGCTCATAGAAATGAAAGGGGAAAAATCAGAAATGTACAAAAACATCAGCAGAGGAGTATCTATCATGTACTTGAGCATCTGTTTCACGTTGCTCTACTCTAGTGCATCTGCTGTGGTATTCATGAAGTTCTCGGCAAAGATCTTCGTTAGCAGCTTCAAGCCAAGCAATTCGTTCCTTGAGAACCTATACCAAATAGGTTATTAGATAACTTAGGAAACCAATCCAAAATAGTCTATTATGAGATATAAGTTTAGAGTATACCTGAACTTCATCTGATGAAGAACCTCCTCCTCGGGCACAAAGTTCAGCCTGCAAACACTCTAGCTGCTGGCGCATCCTTAGCATCTCGCTGGACGTGGGATCTCTATTTACCTGTCAAAAATAAAAATACAAAAAGCTTCATGCATGACATTTTCAAGAAAGTGATATATCTTTATCCACATGGATGGAAGGAAGGAAAAAAATGAAATTAAATGAATTTATTATGTAAACTTACAACAGGCTTATTTTGGATATTGCGAGCTCGATTTGCATACTTCAGAGTGTTAAGAGTCTCTTCAGCATTAATATCAGCAGGACTAATGCAAGCTAGGAGAGATAAAGTTGCATGATGTTAGAAAGCATTAAAGGGGCATAAAAGACAAGGCTTGGAAGATAGAACAAAGAGATTGAAGGTTGAGAAAGAGAGAAAAAATCTAATTTACCTATCATAACAGTTTTGCTGTTACCACCAAGTGAGTCCTGCCAACCATATGGAAATTGTTTAGCATAAATATGGAATTTCAAATAAAAAAAAAAATTGAACAATAAAGAGCTAAGCATAAAGATATGAAAACACTGTCAATTAACTAGTTTCAGGACAATGCTTGGCTGAATGTCCGATAATTTTAGATCCATAGTCCGGATGAAAAGGCACTCAATACATAGATTCCAATAGGTTAAACAGAAGCTATGTATTTTTAATAACTCTTCCACAAAATAACCCATATTATTCCAGGTACCTCATCAGATGCTAAATGCATTAGAAGTTGGCCTTGCAGGCAGATCAAAGAAATTATTTGAAGTATTTCTGAAAATAAATTTTCCTATCAAAAACTGAAATTCTTTACATTTTTACCACTTTTGTAGAGATTATATTAAGGATAAGAGGACCCTTAAGACACGGGATTAAGCATTTATGTGTACCTGCAAAAGCCGAGTCAGTTTACTATCCCGATAAGGAACATGAACACCTTCTTTGCGCTTTTTTTCATCACCTAGTGCACTGATAACATTTCCAAGTGCAAGAAGGCCCTTGTTGATGTGAACTCCTGTTTAAAATATAAAACTAGCCTTACATTATGATAAAACAACAGGTAAATTTACATGCAACAATTGATAAGCAATGCCACCGACCTTCTTTAAAACGCAAACCATCAGAACCAGTTCTTTTAGCTCGTTCTGATCCAGCTAGGTCTACTAAATGTAGCTTTGCACATAGATATTCTTCATTCAAACTGTCATTAGGACTGCTATCACCAGGGAATAGAGCATCGAGCTTACGCATTTGCTCTAATGTGATGGTGAAGATGGCATGTGAGCGGCTGTACAAACAAATTCACAAGAATTATCTGTTACTGGAGCCAGTGGTAAGTACTCAGCTACCAAAGACATGATGAGTTCAGTAACGTTAACTACATTTGGTTCATCTTTAAGACCTATGGTCTTTTTCTATTTTCTCTTTTGTTAGTTCACATCCAACCGACTTACAGTATTAATTCCAGCAATGATCTCACAGATAATCCACTAAAGATAATCCACTAAACTTACATGAACCAAAGCCTATCCTTTCAATGATATAGTACAAAATCCTATCTTAAGCACCAATTCCCAACTCATCTAATAGGAAATGAAAAATCATTCATTTAATTTTGTCCTCTACAGGGAAAAGAATGCTTGCTAATAAAATGTTCAGACATCACAGTAATAGGAAAGTCATTTTAGTATGCCAATACGCCATATATCTAACAAATACATTTTATTATAATTCTTTCCCACTTCTGCAGGGTATACTGTATACCAAAAGTGTTTCAATAAAAAAACACATTATAGGAATTTAAATAAATGAAATTTTATTTTAGGAAGGATATCCCATATGATAAAATACATTATAAGACGATAATGTAGAAAACATGAATGGATTAATAAATAGCAATTATAGATGCATAATCTACCTTGACTGACTGTTCATATTTGTACTCCCTGTTGCCCTGCTCAATGATCCTTGTTCTAGACAAGAAGCCATTTCCTTAAGTGTACTAACACTAACTTCAGTAGATCCTGCTAGTGTTATAACACCATTTGATGACTCACGAATTTGTATCGGTGGTTTCCCTGGGACATGTACTTTTCCTGCATGGCCATTTGTAGTATCTGACTTGTTCATAGAAGTGGGATCCAGCAAGTCATGCACTTCCTCTTTTAGAATCTTTCACATCAAATTCTTTTAGTTATATAATTGTCAGAAAGATTGTATATTTTCTGATATGTACACACAAGTTAGAAACTAGTAACTGGACAGCTAACTCCAGACAAAACACGTGATTTGCTAGACTAGGATAAAGAATATGACATTTTAGATATTGTTTTCAAACAAATCACCATAACAGTTTTGCAACCCAGGGTTGAAAGTCTACACGTGCACATAAAATGTCTGATAGTAATAATTTCAAGGGGGTTGGAAGGATTCAATTCACCTCAATGAAAGAAACATGCAGTTGGAATTCTGTTTGATGCTTTAAAGTTTTAATCTTGCTGAACAAAACGTTCATGACTTGAGGGATTATTCCCGTTTGGCAACCATCTTTGAAGCCAGTGCCCATTGTATATGTCTTCCCAGATCCAGTCTGCAACAGATTGCAAGCATATGTTACTTATGCTCCACTTAAACAAGTTTCGTATGGAAGATAAAGCTTTACCTGACCATAAGCAAGAACCGTCGCATTATAACCTTGGAATAAGCCATCAACTAGTGGACCAACACATTCTTCAAATATGGCAGATGAGGGAGAACCAGTGCTCCCGTATACATGATCAAAGGTAAATGAATGAGTGCCTAACTGTACCTGCGCCAACAACAAACGTATGATCTCAGAGACACATATGTCAAGACAAGCACAGCTAACGCATCAGCTATTTAAGGACTGTGGTATTCAGCAATATCTAAAAACTCTGAAAAAAGAAGAATGCTCCATAATGATGATCATTTCAACAGAGCAGAAGTAACAAAAGAAAAGCACCTGAATCATGCATTAAAAATCTGAAAATAAAGAATATGAAAAAGAAAGTAATTAACATCTTCATATTGCCACATTGACATCAAACACTAATATGCTGGGGATGCAAACAGGAATAATTGGCTGACAGATAGAAATTAATATGGTAGATTTTGACATTTATTAACTAAAAAATTTTTTTAAGAAAATGAAAATTACAAACCAAAGTAGTGAGGGGTTAGGTAATCACTTGGAATGGTTCCAGAATACGACAGAAGCATTGAACAGGTATTACAATAGAATTAACTTCCAATGGAAATTGATAGGAAACAAAAGAATAAACAGAGTTATATCTGATCATAATTGGCAAATTATTGACCACAAGAAGAAAGATGCAACCACTGAGGCAAGTACGCAGCTTAATTCATAGAATTACCTGTATCATAGAACGGAAAAAAAAAAAAAGCTAAGTTAACACATTCCTCAGCAATTAATGTCACTACAGCCATAAACTCAAAACCTGAGAATTCCCAGAAGTATTTATCCAGTCAATTTGATTTTCCATAGAATTAACGAACTTGCAAATCAAACCAGCAGAAATGACTATAGACCTAATTGATTCTTCAATTGATTTTCCCAAAAAGCCAAAGATCACCATATCTAAACAATTCCGCAAGTGGAACGCTAACAGAAAATGCATTTCACTGAGTTCCTGAGTTGGCAAACGAACATTAAGAGAATCATCCAAAATTTTCTCAATTCCCATGTAATTTCCCCATTTGTAGCTTATACCAACCCAATTACGAAAAGTCAATCAAATTATGGAAATGTCAGGGCACTTACTTAGCGTCTGATCCAAACACACACTCACAAACACTTTCAAGTGAAACATGCATGATTCCCAAATTTCCCATTTTGACGAAGAAAAATTATAATAAAACATTTTTAAGACCTTACCAACACAAGAACTATGTCTAAGATCCAGATCTCCAAAAACCCACAAATCCACATCTCCATAACAACCAAAACTAAAAAAGAAGATTACTTGATAGAACTATCCATTGAAAAGCTCCTATCTTTACATCTTCTTCTACTCCATTGAAGTTCATAAACAATAACGTCTGGCATTACATTACAGAGTGGGAATGTACCTGAGGCTTTCCGGAGACCACAGTGACACAATCTTTACAACCTTGAGCCCTCTCATCTCCGATGAGAGGTCTCACATGAACTGCAACTTTGACACAACAATCCTCACCACCACCAGCAGCAGTAATAGTAGTAGGAGAAGTAGAAGGAGAAGGAGAAGGAGGAGCTTCCATTGATAGAAAAAAAATTGAAGAAGATGAGCGTTGAATCTAAAAAGAAAAAATCGTTTTTGTTGTCTGAAAAAGGAAATGGAGAATTTTCGGACAAGAAAGTGATACTGCAACAGCAATATACAGGGTGGAGGATGAGGCCTTGTTTTTCTTTCCCTTGCATGCGCAAATGTATGTTACTAAGGTTGATTGTCTTGTTCTGGTTTGGAGAGAGAGGGAGAAAAGGGGTAGTTGGGGAAATAGCGGCAAAAGAGTTGGGGATATTAGTAGGAGGAGAAGCGGAAGTGGTGGGCAGTGGGCAATGGCAGGGTAACTGCTACGACAGCAACCACTATCATTTTCCTTTGCCTTTACTGCACACGGTTGCGTCAGTAAAAACTTTCATCTCACTCTTCCCCATTTTGCCCCCCCTCTCTTTCCTTCCTCCCTCTGTTTCTTTCCTCCTGCCGTTATGACGGTTTTACCCTTTTAAGCCTGTGTCCACATGTATTTAAATAGGAGTCATTTTGGTTCCGATTAATTTAAAGAAGTGCCAGTGGTAACTCCACGTATTATGATTCATGATTGTCCGCGGGATGTGGTGGAAAAAAGGACCACAACAGCACATGAGCCACGTGATGCCCAATCATATTTGGGATTTTAAGTGAAGTTTCTTTTCCGGCACGAGGAGAGGATATCCCTCTACCTGCCATGTCTCATGATTATCTGCTAATTCTTTCTACTATTACGACTACTGAGTCTCTGTATAAGTTTGCGTATACCATACTTTCTTTGTGCATGTGAACGCAAATTGGATTCTGTATAATAATCTTTAAGCTAATTAAACATGTGATTAACCAACTAAATCAAAGAACTGTTCACGGGCACAAAGTAATCAATTTTTGTGTTGCAGAATTAAAGACTCTTTGCAATAGCGACTAAACAATTTTTATTTGATGTATGTTGAAGATTGAATTGTAGTTTTGGTATTTTACCGGTCCGTGAAGTGAAGTGTGGGCATAACATAATGGAAAGTGACAGAAGAAGAGAGGGTGGTGGTGGGAGAGGGAGGAACTAAAAGGGCGAGGACGGAAAAGGAGATCCACATGATAGACAAAGCCAGCTGGTGGTCTCCCCTCCTCACATGGTCTTTTTAAACGTCAGTATAGTCCTGCGGAGTGGACCCAACTTTCACAACTCCTCTTCCGGTCCCATTTTCTTTTACAGGTTCTTGTGCTGTGGCAGTTAATTAATTCATCAATCTTATTAATCCATTTTCTAACTTTTTAAGGATATAATCCTTGACTCTGTCTGCGAGTGTGTGTGGGGGCGTTCTAACATGCCAGACCACCTCATCTTTTTTCTTTTTTATGGTAAATCAAAGCATATAACAGATTCACCAAACCCTAGCATCCTCCTTCATTGCCTCTTCAACATCTATCGTCAACCTCCGCCTTTTCTGGTTTGGTGTTTTATTATTATCATTTCAATTGCAAAAGAGATGTATATCTCAAATATAGCTCCATTGATAAATGGATTTGTTCTCCATATGATGATATTTAGTCTCCAACCGATTATGAGTTTAGAGAAATTGAAGCTTTACAAGGTCACCCATTTTTTTTCCCTTTTTGAAAATTTTGAAGCCATTACTTAAAAATAGATGAAAATGAATTGCAACTCAATTATGCGAGATTTCAATCTGCCCTAAAGGCAGGAGGAAGACCATTAGTTCCAAGCCCCATCTCATATTAACCAGGAGTCAAGAAAATTGTTGATGTATAAGATATTGTGTTTGATAAAGGAGTAATTATAATTGTAATATTATCATGTTTCCATTACACTTTTTATCACTTTATTCGGCTATGTAAAAAGAATTATTGTAATCTAATGTCAAATACATTATGTAATCAATTCACTTTAACATGTTACATATATAAAAATGTATATACTCATAAATACATTGTTTTTATTTATGTAGTTATTATCACTCTTATATTTATTATATTCTTTATTATTATCACTATTATTTTTATTATATCCGTTACCATCATTTTCACCAATATCACCACTTTGGATTATTATTACTATTGTCATTTATAACCTACACCAGCAAAACTCGCCTCTTAACCATTACTGTCACTTTCACCGAATCACTATTTTCAATCATTATTATTATCGACATTTCTAACTTGCACTAGCAAATCTAGCCTTTTAACCATTATTATCGTCGTTGTATAATTGCTATAACTATCTATCATGATTATCAATATACCTATCATTTTATAATTACTAATCTAAACAAATAAAATAATGATTTCATTTCATCACATCAATTTTATTTTCAGAATCAAACCTAAAATTAAAATTATCATTATATTACATTACATTCATTATATTTTTATTTTCTTATAAATAATCATGTTCTCCTAAGCATAACTTAAGAGTTCAAACTCTTGTCATCTCTTTTTTTTTTTAAATATTTCTGATATATATATATATATATATATATAGATATATGGTCATTTACATGAGCATAAAATTAGATCAAAAGTTAATTGATTTCACTCTTAGTACACTAATGTATGCCAAGAATAAACCTCAATTTTAAAGAGTTATAAATTATTTCTGACGAACAAACACATCAAATTTGGTTGTCTTTATTAAAAAGTTTTGGTATGCCTTAATTAAGTGTCATCTCTCTATCAAATTTAACCGGGCGTACACAAGGGCATTTGACCACAGAATTGTGTAGTCTATTTTCACTTTTGTTAAATTAAACATATGGAGCTTGCAACTAATGTCTTGTATTAGGACGGCGTTTAAGCAGCCTAATCCCTACCCATAAAACTCTTATTATAACCTGCCAAGGAAAAGGAGGGTTGTTCACATATTGAATCTTTAATAAAGAGAGTGCAAAAAATAGTGGGGAAAGTAGATGAACTATTTGGATCAATGGCATTGAAAACAAGGGCCTATACTCATGTGTTCTTCTAGTTGGGGTCGGGGACCCCAAAAGCATCTCTTAGACTCTTACGTATGTTTTACTTCGTTTTCATATTGAAAGTTATACTTGGCGTTAGGGTTTATGGTCCAACTCATATAATATGATATGAACATACCAATTATAATGGTA
Source organism: Omphalea diandra (assembly GCA_949677035.1). NCBI lineage: Eukaryota > Viridiplantae > Streptophyta > Magnoliopsida > Malpighiales > Euphorbiaceae > Omphalea > Omphalea diandra. The sequence continues at coordinate 9,847 of CATIWR010088835.1, read as the reverse complement.
ATCTCTACCCAATATCTATATGCATTCGTCAAATAATATGTTCATAGGATGGTATTTGATGGATTCTCCTCACCCATATAATAGAGAGCATGCCCGATCTTTTAAAGTGGGCCGTAGCTAAAGCATCATTTCATGTTTCCTTTCATGGAGGTATAGCTAGCAAAAACTAACACTGCCAAATCCTGAAAAGGGGGAAAAAAATACTACTGTAACCCATCAAAATCTTGATTTTTTTGCTCTACCTAAAATGTAACTTTATTTTCTTTTGATAAATAATAATTTTTAAAGAGGTCCTAACTCTTAATCTAATATATCATAAAATAAACTATCCAAATCAAGATATTAGTTTAAGTGAATAAAATATATTGAAAATTATGATAATATAATTTTTTTTTTTATAAATGGATTAATTTTAGTATAAATTAATCTGTTTAGACTAGTCCGAAAAAGTCGTATTGAGGAAGCCTTCGTATTGAGGAAGCCTATAAAGTATTATTGTATTTTTTAAAAAGAGAGAGTGTTATCTAGCGAGTTGGATTGTATTGCTGAGTTGCAGTATGCTATCCAATCCTATTTGTCTGCTGATCGAAACTCTTTCCTTTGAAGCCATTCAAGAAAAAGACCAAAAACCCAGAAATTATTTTAATGAAAAGAAAAAAAAAATTAGACCCATTTGTGCCATTAATGTTGCAAGTCTCCCCATGCGGTAGACTGCAAGTTAAGCAAAACCTGTGTCCAGATATCAATTCTTGCTGCACTTGTCTGGTGCTGCTTTATTCACAAGGAAGGAAAACGGAGTGAGGGGAAATAGAGAAAGCTGATGCTATAAGATCCAAAACACAAGTTTCCTTTTCCCCAACCTAACTCTCTATTCATTGGATTTTTCTCTCTATCTGACCGTTGGCTTGGACGCAGACCAAATAACAACTGCACAGGCCCCACATTATACAGAATTGGATTCGTGTAATTGGCGTTTAAGCAAAATACTTTGTTATTGTAAGACTAATTTCCCACTCTTGATCCCATCTTACCAACCTAAAAAAATATTTTATTATAACCTTAAATCTTCCATTTCTTCAATGAATTAATAATGACACTGTGGGTAGAGGGTAGATAGAAGTGTCTCTGCTTTTGTTGTTTTATGACAGATTAATGATTAATTTTTGGGTTTCCTATTATCAGGTATTGGAGTGGATTAGTCGGTGCTTGCAGTTGGATGTTCGTAGCAAAGAATTCGAAACCGTATTATGAATACTACTACTATGCCACCTACATAACATGACATGTGGTCCGCTAATTTTGCTGTCTTATTGATATTTCACTGGGAGATTTATTAGACCTTTTTTGAGTTATATGATGAGATAATAAATAACTCTTTTATTGTAAGCACTTATTAGCCGTCCACCAACCTTATTTTTTTTTAATTCCAATTATATTTAGTTGAGTTTATAAAAATCATAAAGATTTTTTTTTTCCGCTAGACTAACACCTTATAGGTAATAAAATTTTGAAGTATGATGATTCTCAATGTAGAAAATGGATGTTCCGTACCAATTATAATGTGTTTATAGTTACGATTGGAAAAGGAATCTGATGGCGGTGAGCAAATTTTCTTCAGAACATCCCAAGTTATGTTCCCCAAGATTGGGGTAGGGAATGGCAAAGTCCATCTCTTGTTAAACAGCAATATAATATTGGCAAGGACAAAAAAAAAAAAAAATCTGTCTTGTTTTTTCTTTTGCCGTTGTATGCTTACTATAGCAAAGAAGAACAATCATGTCATGATAAATTAAACAATGTCGAGGTCCCCCAAGCCCAAACTTTGTTCAATTTTTTAACCTGATGAATCATCTTAGCCAGTGTACTTCAACAGATTGAAAGCTGCCTTGCTTTTTCCAATGCGCAAACCGATGCATGATAAGGTTCAATCCGCTTTCGCTTGAACAAATTTTCTTTTATTATTTTTTTCCTCAAGAGTAGGAGAGACGAGCCCTAAATCACTGAATTTATGGTGTAATAGTCCAATGACAAATATATTCTATTTTAGTTCAACTGAACAAAATTCTCATTAGACCTGAGGAAGGCACATGCATGAATGGAATTGCTTTTCTCTTTTGTAAATTTGATGGAGGAATATGTAAACATAGTTGTGCAGCTGTATTTTTCTTTATTCCTACCTTCTTTCCATCCATCCATCCATCCACGCTTTAAAGTGGTTTTTCTACCCCATGTGAAATACTTAACATCACATGCTCCCAGTCCGTTTACATCAAATACATTATTCCTAATCCTTTCTTTTTATCCAAGCTCCCTCCCTCATCTTTCTGTCCCCTTTCATTCTGTCAATTCTCACTCATTACCAACTCTCCTTTATTAATCAGAATTATTACCACCATTATTAAAACTAGCTTGGACTAACTAGCGGACCAATTCACACACTTCTGTTAATCAGTGCACTCGTTTCCAAGTACATATTAAACATAATTATAGGGTTAATTTTTTATTTTTGTTTTTTAATGTAGTGGAGATATGATTCTAAAATGGCATAATTATGACAACTATGGCCCTCTTGTCAACTCAAAGCCAATATGCAAGGAAAACCCATTTTGTGTTTTGCTTCTTTATTTTTGTCTTCCTTTCTGCAATGTGTTTGTCTTGGTTAAGAATTAATATGTATTTGCTATAAAGAGCTCTCTATATTTTGTAGTCTACACTATATACCTTTTATGCATATGGGCTCCAAAGTTGAAAGCCTTAGGATTGTAAGAGACACAACATGTGCAAGATTGATAGTGTCCATCATGCAAATGGATCATTGCCTCAAGATTTTGGATTTTGTGGTGTGGTAGAGGTATATATCCGAATCCAGTCCATTAGTGGTGGGGTTGGGCTGCCTCCTTTTTATCTTCACAATCCCTGCAAAATTGCTTTCTTTTTCTTCTCTATTAACGTGATAATATATGCATTCGCCAATCAAATCAAACGTATTCATTATTATAGGTACTATGATAGAAGTCCCACAACTCAATGAAGACTATGGCCCTCTGCTTTTTTTCCTTTTTCTTGTGGTTTCGAGGTCAATCGCTAGTTGATTAGTGAATTGCATGTCCTATTGTTTCTTGAACAGGTGTCAACAATTTAATCATCCAAAAAAATAGATGTATCAAATTGTACCTTTTTCCTAAACGGAATTATTATTATTATATAGTCAAAGTCAAAGTAAAAAAAACAATTACTTATCTGAGCTTGATTAGAAGTTTTAATCTATGTTTAATCATAGTTGGACAAGTATCAATTTTATGGATCTGATGGAAGAAGAAAAGTAATTAGTATCATTTTAGTAGAAAAGAATGCTTAATCCATTTTATAGGAAGTGTGATATCCATTGGTAGTTTCTCATATATTTCTTTTTTTTTTTGGATTGAAATTAAATCAAATACTTTTTTTAACCATAAATACTGTCCTTTAAATTTTTCTTGAAAATTTTGTTAAAAAATATTTCATTGACCTTGCTTTCTGTTGAGGAAAAAAGAAAAAGAACTTCCAAAATGAAAAACAAGAAAAGGCCTAGTAACGGCAAATCCGGGCCTGGGGTCCTGGATCATCTAGAGAATAACCACTCGCAGTGATCTGGGCCTGGATCCGAGTCGAGCAAGTTACTCTTCATCATAAATGGGCGAGGCGCGCCACTCATCCACCTATATCCTGATGATGTCCAGTAATAGTTTTTTGCATAGCTTGTTTCTTAGGCCACTCACACGGCATTATAAGTTTTCTCTCTCTCTCTCTCTCTTTTTTTTTTTTTACATAGTGATATGGTTAATATGGCCAATGAAGTTACCATGAGTTAATGGTTAGTATTAGTAGTGTCCTTTAAAACAATATTAACAATCCTCAATAATTCTTGTGATTACAATCTTTGACATCCATACATGTTCAAAGCAGGCTTAATTTAGAAGATGTGATGGATGGAGAGAATATAATTTGATTAATCAATAGTCAAAATCATCCCCATCCAAATGGATACGATAATTTGATTGGAGCATCTGTACCGGTGAGTTTAGCCCCTGTCTCTCCCATATGCAATCAAGCGTTAACTTAATTGCTTGGGTTTAACTTATCTCATATCAACTCATGCGCCTCTTTCAACAATGGAACCATGGCATATCAAGGCACGGGGTAAATTTTTTTGATTATCCCTCAAATAATAACATGTGAATATAATAATTTTTAAACAAAAAAATTATAAAAATAAAGTCTCTCCATTGAACGGATTTTATTTGAAAGCTAATATGATACTCACTTATCACTTTTTTGAATTAGGAATGACCATACTATCCTTATTATTTATATGTTTTTCATCTATCACTTTCAATTTCACACAAAAACAAAAAGGAAAAAGTTTCATAGATCTGTAAAAATTTCCAGAAGCCATTATAATCATGAATCTAAAAGCCTCAATCTCACTTCCTCCCTATTTGAGTTTAGCCACGATTTTTCTTCCCTTACTAATTCCTGCCTTCTTTTGCCCATTATCTTGACATTTCCACATTAGATTGGAAAAACAGAGAAAGCAATATTTTGAGGGATTCGCTCTTAGATTGACCTATAATAACCACACACCCAAACATAGGTAAGTTGAGAGCTTCTCTCTCTGCAATAGCAGTCATGCAGTTTTAGTATTGACTAAGACGATGAGAGTGAATGGATCTTTTGCCTACAAAGAGAAATTGCTAGATTGGTAGAAAGAGAGTCGAAGCTGTTAAGTCTAGGTTTGAAGTTAGCTTGATAGTTGGACTAGATTTTTTCTTTGTGTTTTGAATGAGAAAGGAGTTGTTTGATGGGTTTTCAATGAATCAATGAGAGTAATTTGAATGAATTGTTTTTGTGGATTTATGGGTTTTGTTTGTGTTTTATTTTTCTATTAATAGCAATGAATCTATTTTGAGTTGGATTTGAATATTAAGTTTGATTTATGATTTTGCTAAATTTATTGGGTTGATGGGTGATGCTATTGGTTATTAAGAAAATGTATGGCATCACACTTAAACATATCATGACTCTACAACAACAAAAACTTTTATTGATGCGTGAAGCTTTTACTTTTCATTTATTCTCATTCCTTTGTTGTTTATGAGTATTTAGCCTTTGTTTGTTTTAATTCTCCTCTTCTCCTCTTAAATCCTAGCAGGTGCTCCAATTTTTTTTTTTTTATGTGGTTACTAGACAATAAATTAGAGATAAATGATAACGATAGCATGATCATTTTAAATTTTAAGGCAAGATTTGGTGAGTAGAGAGACTTTATATTTATAATTTTTTATTTAAAAATTATTATGTGGACGCATTATTATTTAAAAAGATAGTGAAATTTAGCATCTAGCGCACCTACCTCTTGGTGGGAACTCCATTGAATGGTTCTCTTTAATTCCTCGTCTTTTCTGTTGCACGCTGGTACATTTTGATATCTTCAATTAAGAACTTCATGTCATTGTAAGATGACCCGCCTTCTTCCACTGCTTTCTTCCCCCATTTCGCTAGTTGTCTCGCTTTTCTTCTCATCTCCACTGTTTCATCTCCATCGCCCATCACCCTTCTCACTGCACTATCAATATTGTTTCTGCTTACCAATGGGGACTCATCTGTTGCCCACACTTTCCATGTTTCATTTCCAGCACCTACTCCCAATTTCAGAACCTGGGTTATCAACTTCTCATTGTAAAATTGCTCGGCGAAAATTGGCCATGTGACCATAGGCACGCCAGCACACAGTCCTTCAAGAATTGAATTCCATCCACAATGGGTCAAGAATCCTCCTATAGCCGGATGATCAAGTATCAGTACTTGTGGTGCCCATCCCTTTATGACAAGTCCCTTTCCATTTTCCTTCAATCTTTCCTCGTATCCATCAGGCAACCACCATTCTTGGTCTTGATCATCCTTATTCTTAGATTTTGTCACCTTCGCGACAACCCACATGAATGGATGGTTTGAATCTTCAAGTGCATTAGCAATCTCCAATATCTGATCCTTGCTGAATCTGGTCAGGCTACCAAAACAAACATAGATTACAGAATTGGGTTCCTTGGAATCAAGCCAACGCAAGCAGCTATCCTTGCATACAATAAACTTATCTCCTCTCTGCACTTTATCATCACAATCTTTATTAAAGAGAGACACAGGGCCTAAATGCCATGCTTTTATACCTGTGACTTTGGTGAAATGATCAGCATAAGCTGGCTCTAGCTCGTAGAAGCTATTCATCAAAACCCCAAAACTCTTTCTTTCAGCCTCTTTTAGCTAATCAAACAGATCAGAAAAATCTGTTCTGCTTTTCACAATATCAGGAAGTTGTGATCTAGTCAATTTTACTCGGTCTGGCAAACCGGGAATCACAAAAGGCTCCGTCTCACTTGCAACAAAATCATGAGGTCTATAACATTCAATGCTGTTGGCTATGCAAAGATTGAAAAAGCTACTGCCGCTAAATGCAAGCCTTGGTATCCCAAGTTCAGTCGCGACATCAACAGTCCAGGGGAAAAGATAGTCGGAGGCAATGCAGTCGGGGCGGTGCTTGCGAAAGAGGGATACAATCTGTGGTTCGAGCAATCCTATACCGTGAAATAGTTTTATGGTCATTTCGGTGGTTGGCGTGGAGGATAAATTTTCGCAGCCTTCAGGTAGGCCAGCCTCTGCGGAAGGGAAACGGAGGATTTCTAAAGAAATGCTTCGACCAGATTGAGAATCGCGGTGGATGGAATTCTTGAAACGGATACCATTCATGGTGGTGGTGATGATGGTGACCTTGACTCCATTTGCAGCGAATAGTCTAGCCATGTCTACCATTGGCATCATGTGGCCTGGTGCCATGTAGGGAAGGAACATGACATGAAGTTGTGCGTCTTCTTTCGAACCCATGTTTTTTTTTTTTTTGGGAGAAACAAAGAGAGAGAGAGATTTTGCTGTTGGAGATGGAGATGAAAGGTGAGAATGGAAATCCAAAATATGGGTTCTAAAAAATCTAAGAGGAAGACAGCAAAGGATGGAATGTGTTTTTATTGATTTAGATTGGTCGTTGGCTAGCCAATTTTGTAGGAAGGCGAATCTATGTGATTGATTTAATTTGAATCAAACTCTTTACATTACATATATAAAATAGTTAATAAATATTTTATTGTCCAAATATAAAACACTTAAAATTCATATTACTCTTTTAACCATTTGATATTTAGTATATAATTACGGTTAGTGTATTTTCTTAAACTATGCTGTATATATGAATTTAGACTTATTTTTGTACTCATATAATGAAAAAATTATAAGTAAATAAAATTAGAGCACCAATGGCAGTTCCTAATTTTAGCAAATTAACAGGCACATCATTTTTCATAGATATTGTATTACAATTCCGGTCAAGTCTAATTTAGTTGTTTGAATTTCTTAAAAGAAAATTAGAATCATGAAAAAGCAATGAGTCTAGTTTAGCTATATTTTGCATCACAAAATGGAAAAAGTAAACAATTGGACCGATTTTGTTAATGTTTGCATGCTTTTATGGGGAGTTCGTGATTTTGTTCCCTCAAAACAGGATGTCGTTCCACTTTTTGAATATATATATATATATTACTTGTTAAAAATTATTTCACTCAAATTTAATAAATTTTTCTTGAAATTATATAACATAAAATTAAAAGTATAAATTAATAGATGATTTTTTGTAAATTTATATATCCTGAAGCTAAGTTCATATTGTATCATGAATCTGACTTTAAAAATAATATACATACAATTAAAAATTAATGTATATACATTTTAATGTACATGTAATTTAATGCTAATATATATGTATTTCAATATTAATGTATATATAGTTAAGGATTAAATGTACATATAGTTTAATATCAATGTACATTGATTTGGATTCATAAAGTAATATAAATATGAATCTATGATATAATTTACGATTTTTTGTTACAATTATTTTCATATATTATTATAAATTTTGAAAATTTTTCTAAAAAAATAAAATTTGAAAATTTATTCCATTCTTTTATTTATTTAATAACAATAACTTTTTATAAATAAATTATTTAATAAAAATAAAATATTAAATTTATTTAAAAATTATTATTATAATTATATTGCATAATGTGTAAATTCACAATTAATATAGTTTTAAATTTTATATAATATAATACGGTAATGTATTGTGGAGTTCACCCTTATATACCATTCATGGAGTCCCCAGTCCCGTCGGCTACGGCCAAAGCGAAAATTCTCTTTTGGGGTCGGATGAAAATTGCGGAAGTGGAATTTCAATTTGGGGAATTTGGGGCTTTCGGCTACTCCAACTTGATGACCAAGTAATAGCTCCAATAGAATTATGTGAATGTGCACTGTTACTTCCTTTCATCCCTTAACACCGCATATAGAATTATATGGTAGTCCACCATTTCTAGACCTTTTTATCAACTGTTTTATAGTGCTGAGAACAATTCGGTTCAAATGGGTGTCTTTAAAAATATCAGAATGTGACCGATTATTGATCTTTTAAAAATTGAAGTGAAAATCAGATGAAATTGAATTGAAAAATCGATATGTTTCTATTCAATTTTTTTATTTTAATTAGTTTGATTTAGTTCAATTTAATTTAATACTAAATATAAAAAATCATACTCAAATAAATTTAAATCTCTTTCTTAAAAATTTTAAATTATTAATTTTATTTTATAAAAATTTAATTAAGATTTTTATAATAATAAAATATTTATAATGCATTATATATATATATATAGTTAAATTGTATATTCACTTATAATTATATATACTTATAACAAGATTTATATAGTATATTATGTCCTTAAAATATATGACTTAATAGTATAATTATATTATAATTAATGCTAATATTATATATAATATAGTTATATAATTTAACAATAAGGGGCTGCTCTTGTATTTATAAAATTTCTTTTGTTCGATTTTTGAAAATTTTACTTCATCATTTTTAATTCAGTTTAATTACTCTAAGCGTCAGACTCAATTTTATTATTTCATATAATTTTCTATAAATCAATCTAAACAATTTGGTAATCGAATCTTTAGTCAAATACAATGAAGTTTTAAATTTAAATCTCACTAATGACAATCTCTCTAAACATAAAATAAAACTCGTCTCAACAAAAAAAAAAAAAAATCTGGGCTACATTGCCTAGTAGCGGACGACCGAATAAACATTTTCTTATAGGGAAATAAATAAGCCTTTAGAGGCATTTGTCTAAGAACATTCTTCGTAACCAAGGTGATTTATCAAATCTTATAGCTCCAAATATGCGTCCACTACTAATGCAAAGTTAGGCCATGATCATTGCTTTCATAATTGCAAGTCAAGTCTCTCAATTATATATCTTTCACATAGATAGATGTAGTAGAAACAAAAAGTTGATGCTCTACCCCACACTCTCCCATGCACCAGATGCAGCAACCAAAATGGCCCCATAAACGAAGGGTTGTTCGTCCTTCGCTGTTACTTTCTTGAACAAAAATAATAGATGGTTCTGATTTCTAGTTTCCAATTTACAAGGTCTTTTCCAAATCCAAAAGTAATTAATTTGTGAAAAGATAAAGCAAATTGAAGCTATATATATTTGTTTATTTAACTATCAATAATGCACAACTTAGCTCATTTTATTATTTCCTTTTTCCCCTTAATAATAAAAATTATTTAAAAAAATATTTAGATTTGTAAGACAAATACTTGTTCCTTCTGAGTACCTTAGGCTAATGCTTTAATATTAAATTGAAGTTAAAATGCCCATTTTGATCATTTTCATGTAAAAATCACTAA
>CATIWR010088826.1:0-27918 GCA_949677035.1 Omphalea diandra | reverse complement strand
AGTCTGGATAAAACTAATGATTTGTGCATAAGAACTAAGAAAATAACATCATTTTAAGGAATAAGAGAAATACAATTGTGTAGGTTGCCAAATCATTATTATATAACTATTAGTTATCATACAACTCGAAATTGTTGTATGGATCCTCACATGGAAAGACAATTTATTTCATTGAGGAATTTTAATTTGACATTTAAAATAAAAATAGAAATTTTATTAAAATGGTTTTTTAGTTAACTGACTCCGATTGTGATTTAAATTTGAAATTTTATAATTTTAAAAATAACTTTAATATCATTGAACTAATAATCATATAATATGTAATAAAATTACAATCATTAAATGTAATTAAATAGTTGACATCATCTAAATACAATATTATATTTATGTGAATACTAACGACCTATATAGCTTAATATAAATATTATAAAATATGTGCATTTGGCTAAATCCGATTATTTGGAAATTTGATTAAAAAGAAAATTTTTACAAAACAAACATTTGTATATGTATAAATTTGAAAGTGTGAAAAAAAAAAAGAAATTTGATTTTTTTTTCTCTTTAATATTAAAAATATAAATTATCTTGATAAAATTCGAATTTTGACATATGTTTTTAAATAATGCAAAATTATTATATATATAGGAGTGAGTAAAATCAAACCGTAATTGAAAAATTGAGCTAAATTGACCAATTTAATTCAATTATTTTTATATTTTGATTGGTTTAGTTATTAATATTTAAATTTTCAATTTTCGATTTGATTTGTATAAATGAGAATTGAATAAATCGAACCAAACAAACCGATAACTTTTTTGTAATTTATAACGTTTTAAGGCCATTTATATCCTTTACTCTAAAAAAAAAAAATCACTTTAACTTTGCTAATAAAAAAAAACTACATTCACTTTAACTTTGCTAATTTGTGCAGTCGTTTTCTTGTGTCCCTTCTCATTTTCTTTCTTTCTTCTTCTTTGTGCAAACTCATTCTTATTATGCTTCCTTGTCTTATTCTTATTCAGCTTCATTCTTCATTTTTTTTTTTTTACTAAGGGAACACATCTAATCCTCATATTTTCATTAACAAGAATCATTTCTTTTTCTTTTGATTTTTTCTCTGTTATACTCGTCATAGTCGTCTCAGGCAACATTATTGTGACTCACCACCTCTTTATTCAGTTGATTGTGGATGATACCTTGTTTTTTATTATTACAGTCACAAACTCTTAATCTATCTCCAACAACAACTATTGTATGTGATGAGTTTTTTTCAAAAAATAAATAAATTTTCGCAAATTTATATTGATATGTTATGATGATGTATTTTGATTTATGTAATTAGAAGTTTAAGGTAATTGTAGAATTAATTTGTGTAAAATTAATTTTGAAATTAATATTTTTATTAATTTATTTAGATTTTGTAATTAATAATTTTGATAAATTTATTTTATTTTTAGGATTAATTTGGAAATTAATATTGTTAACTTTGTAATTTATTGTTTTCTCATGTAATTTTATAAATTATTTTTTAGTTGCATGGTTTTTTAGATTAATTATATTATAATATGAAATTTAAATTATGAATAATATTTTGAAGTGAGAAGTAGATTCTAACTTCTACTAATTGATGAACCATTTCTGATTTAGTTTCTGTTTTTTTTTTAATTTCATATTTGGTGTATGTTTGAAAAAGCTATTAAATTTGTAGGTGTAAGAAAGAATAATAATTGCAAAATTGAAATGAAAAGCTGAATTAAATTGATTTTTTTTCAATTCAATTTGATTTAATTTTTTAAATTTTAAAAATATTTCAGTTTATTCAATTTTATATAGTTAGATTTAATTTGAAATGAATCTACCTAATATTGACTCTGTTTATTAATGTTAGGCCAGAAATAAAGTAGAAGCTGACTTACTAATTTTAAGCCGATAAAGAGAGTGGGACATGTGAGGCACGTGCACTTCACACGCAGGGATCCACCGTGTCGTTGGCGGGTTGTCTGACGTGGCAAGAAAATGTGGGTCCTATTGGGAATTGTAATGAACCATTTGATGATGATGAGACTTTTGTTTCAACAAGTCCTGACTTTTGCACGTTCCAGATCTCCTCGTCTGTCTAACCGTCGACAGCGTGTTAAACCGTGGGCTTGTACCCCTAATTGACCTTTATGCCCCCTCTTTTCATGAAGATTTTTTTAGTATGTTGACACTAATTAACAGTGTTTTTAAAACTGAATTATCAATTAATTGATTTTTTAATTCATCAATTCAATTGATTCAACTAATATGATTTAATATATTATTTTTAATTTTAAAAAATTATACATAAATGTGTTTAAAATATTTAAAATTTAAAAATATAATATAATATGATCACGTATAATATTTAATATTTAAATTTTAAGTAAAATAATATAATTTTAAAAAATTTATTTTTCACGAAATAAAGTAGTTTTGTATTAAATTAAATTAATTTTATTTTTAATTTTAATTATTTTAGTTTGTCTAATTCAATCATTCAATCCAGCTTGATTCTAAAAGTTACTAATTAGGAATAAAATTTGTCATCATATTTTACAGTCAAATTAATCTATAAATTAATCAATTGATTAGTTTACAAATTGATCAATTCAATCTATTTAATTAATTTAATAATGAATAAAAATCTAAAAATATTTTTAAAATAATGTAGAAAATTAAAAATATAAATTATTTATAAAAATAGTATGAAATCGATCAAATTAGTTAGATATCAATTTTTTGATTGAACTGGTTTCATCGATCAATCTAATATAATTTTCAAAATATTATTATGATCTTATAATTATGGAGATGATTCTAATATTACAATTTTTTTTATTTTCGTTATTAAATTTTGATTCTTATTAATCATCAAAAAAAATTTTCCAACTCCTTCGAGATGACGGCAAAATATGTTATTTTTGGAGGTTCGAATATTTTGGATGCTCATTGAAACTTCAATTCAACGACTACAACATATGACAAATTTCTATCACTAGATTAGTAACTTGAAATATATAATAAAGATATTGCCATTCCTAAGCAAACTTATATATATTGATAGAAATTAAATATTTCTTCAAGCAATTTCAAGGATATACATTCACTTTAGTTTGATAAATCTATGGAAATTTATTCTTCTGATTGTTGATCTTAAGAGTCAAGCTCAGATGAATTATAAATATTTTGTATAGTATAGATTGCATTAATAAGATAATAGTTAAAATCTAATTTATTTTTTTAAGAAAAATACCTATTTTATTAATAACCTTATTTTTTTATTTATTATACATTAAAAGTTTAATAATTTTTGAACTATATAATAAAATAAAATAAAATTTTTTAACCATTATTATAAAAGAAGACTCGTATCATATTAATGTAGAAATTGAACCTGAAAATTTCCACAAGACTTTTTTTATTTTAAGATGAAAGGAAATAATTCTTATTTATGAAATATTAAATATAAAAATATCAATATATAAAACAAAATTTATAATCCATAATAAATCATATTGTAATAAATATGTTAAATCTGATTTAAAAAGTAATGATATTCTTTCATAAAAATTCAATCATGTTGATAAAATATACGGAGAAAAATTATATTTAAATGCTATATCAAGAATTTGGTAGGGACTATGCATATGAACATATATAGGGTACCTTGTCCCTAACTCTCAACGGACAAGATTCTGTTTGTCGATCCGATAGGTGTTTCTCCAAATGTTAATGTACGGCGATCTGTTATGGACATTCTCCACCATAGGGAACAAATACCACCAAAGGGCGAGGGAGGTTGAAATTCGAGATCTTCTCTAAATATTCGGTGGGTGCTTATCACCTCAACTATTATTTTTTGAAGTTCAAAGTTGAAAGTCGTAATAGATCCAAAATATTTATTAAAAGATATAAAATTGTGAAATTTTTGAAAATGACAAAAAATGTGAAGTTGAAAGTCGAAATAGTAGAATTTACTTGACAAGCACTAGAAGTCACAAATAAATAAAGCTAGTGAATTTGAAACGTTGGCCTATTTTGAATTGAAATACAATTTGAAAATATCCATTAAAAAGATTACCAAAATTACATAAGTATCACTGATATCTTATTTCATATTCCATTTTATCATAAACTTCAAATCACACTCATCAGACACATCATTCTTTCAGGATGCAGAAAATTTACCTTCAAACTAGCACCTTCATCGTCATCATCTGAAAAATCGCCATGATAAAAAAAAATTAAATATTCCACATTAAACACATATGAAATGAAAATATGATTCGATAATTTAAGACAATAGACATTAGGATTACCTTTGACAAGATCTGCACAATAGCAACCTCCTTAGTAGATAATTTATTACAATCACCAATAGAAAATAAATCTCTAGTAAACATAGCTTACACAAAATCTTAAATATCAGAATTCATATGCCTTTTTTTTTTTATTCAGCAACTTACTTGTATTTTAAGAACAATTATACTAAATTATCATCCACAAACTTATGAATATTATTTTAAAATATGCTGCTTTACCACGAACTATAGTCTTGCTAGGTGATGGAATTAGATCCAAAAGACCTTTAGGAACATAAAATACACTATCTGAAATAGACATAACCGAATGCTTATAGTCACAGTGTGATGTGTGCAAATTCAGTTTGACATAATTTCTGATTCCAAGATTTCACATGCTCGCCTTCTAGTTAGTATAGTAAGTTGTCCAATGACCGATTAACTACCTTAATTTAGCCTTTAGTTTGAGGATGATAAACACTGTTAAAATTAAGTTTGAGTGTTCACCATTCTCCATAAACTGCACTAGAAATAGCTGAGAAATCTATTATTCCAATCCAGAATAATAGATGAAGACAAATCATGAAGACAGCGCACCTCTTGAAAATATAATTGAGTAGTAACATAGATAGCATCGATCCTATTTTTGCAAGCAATGATATAAACCATCATAGAAAATTGATCAACAATGACATAGATGGAATCATCACCTCATTGTGCACGTGGGAATCTCAAGACAAAATCCTCGTTGACATTTACCTAAAATTGAGACGAAATGGGTAAAGGGATATATAATCCCCATAATTAGTGGCTATTCCTTTTGACACTAAACAGATTGACCTCAGCTCACATATTGCTCTACCTTTACGAATGATAGGTCAAAAATAGGAAGTTTAGATTGCAAAGTTTTATTGTGTGCCACATGACCTTTTCCATGTAATTTCTTAATGATGTGTGATTTGTAATCTAAGACATATAACTAATTACTTTGAAATAAAAACCCATCATATAGTAGAAAATATGATTTTTTTTTTTTCCCCAACTCGAAACTTCTCTATAGCATTAGTAAAATAAATAATAATCAGTATCAAGAAAATCACGAAAAGAGTGAAAACTAGGTACCTCATCTTGCATGGTTATTAGAAGGCTACTCTTACGGCTCAATGTAGCAGCCACAAGATTGGTTACACTCGTCTTATGCTTCACTATAAAGGTAAAATGCTACAAATAAGAAAGAAAACATGTTAGTGCCACCTATCCTACCTATGAAAGTGTTTCAATGCCACTTGATCAGTATATAAAATAAATTTTCACTAACGCTAATATTTTAAAACATGTATCACTATAAGAAATTAATTGTTTTTATAACAATTAAAATTGTCACGTAACCTTAAAAATTGTCACAAATAAATTTTACTTACAATAATTATTGTCACGAAATTTGTAATCTATATCTCTGTAACTAAAAGTTTATATCATATATGACAATAAAAATTGTTACGATTAATGTCTAATTTGTGACAACAATTATGTTGTTATTGATACTATAATCAGTTATAATTTTGTTGTAACTATTATTTTGTATGTTGTCACATATTATTTAATTTGTGACAACAATTATGTTATTATTTTTCTTGAATGTAGTCATTTGGCGACACATGGTTGGATGGATTGTCACAGCATCCATTACGTGCATGTTACTCTCTATAAGTGTTCTACAAAATCTAATAGAAGAAATAAGAGTTAGTGCAGTCCATTAGCACTTATGTATCATACACATAAAATCATTTGAAGCTGGCTCATAAAACCTCATAATGAAACATTTGTTTGATAACGAAGTGCCAACACTCCAAAAAAAAGATTATCAAGACAACAAATTGAAAATATTTTAATAAAAAAATCAAATAATAGTCTTGCACCTGACCTGCTAAGTTCCAGTGACGTTCACCGCCCTTTTGTTACCTTTTTTTTTTTGGAATAGGATTTTCTTTTTGTTCTTTGGTGATGGTAGATATACAACAACATATATGGATGATTTTCTAGTTTAACTCTTATTTCTTAAAACTGAAGAGGATAAGTATGCAATCAAGATAAATCATTTTCTAAACCATTTTAAAATTTTAATCTTAATCTGCTATTTTATCTTAAAATTATTTATAATTATTTATTTATATAAATATTATTTATTGTTCATATTATATTATATGATGATATTATCTATTAAATATTTAATAAATATTAATTTTATTAAATATTAACTATATTATATATTGATTATTTATTTTATTATATATTAATTATTAAATTATATTATTTATTAAAAATTAATTATATTTTATTAAATATTGATTATATTATTTTTTCTATTATTTATTTAAAATTTATTATTTATTATATATTAATTACAAAATTATAAAAATTATATTACATTATTTGTTACATTAATAAATGTTAATTATTTTATTTATGATTGATATTAATTATTAATTATTTTATTATCTATTAAGTTATATTAATATTATTAATATATTATTAATTTGTAACATTAAAAATATTAATATTAATATTAAATTATTAAATAAATTAATTATGTTTATTTTATATTTATTAGTAAATTATTAAATTAATTAAAATTAATTATATTACTAATTATTGAATAAAAATTATTAAAAAATAAAATTATTAAAAAAATAATTATTTTATATAATTATGTAATTAAATAATTAAATAATATTATATTAATATTTTTAAATATATTAAATTTAAATATATTATTAAATATTATACTAAATATATTATTATAAATATTATTCATAATTTTTCTTAATAATTAATATTTACTATTACATAGTTCTACAATTAATTTGGTAGCTGCAGTATGCTATTTATAAGCATATTTTGGCATACCCTTAAATTTTAAGCATTAGAGTTTTAACGAATTTTGACATAATTTTTGAAACAATCTTACACTACTTTCATTGCATGTGAACTAGTAAAAATATAAAAAGAGTTAGTCATTTCAGAAGAAAAAAATAATATTAAATCCAACAAAAAATACATAAATTATCTATAATAAAACAAATTATCACCATAAAACATACTTAATTAAATAAAATAATTACTAAATTTTTAAATATTAGCAAAATTATTAATGATTAAATAAAGTTGAAAATCTTAATTAATCACACTAAAGAATTAATAAATTTTCATAAAATATATAAAATTATATTTTGGGAGGATAATCAATAGTTAGTTTCATAGTTCATGATATGACCAAATTTAAAAGTATGAAATATTTTACCATCTAAATTAATTCCGAATGAATGATATTATTAGCAATTTGGTCCAGTTTGATTTAGAATATTTAAAATTATGAATCAAACAATAACTATGAATGTTTTTAATTCTTATTATTTAAATTTTGTGACCTAATTCTTAAAGTTTTCACAAAAAATTTAAAATTTTTGTGTCAAGTGATAATATTGTTATGTAATTATAAGATTAAAAAATAAAGTTATTATTATTATGATTAGTTGACAATTTTTGTTATGTATCATCTATAATTTGTGACAATATTATTTGTGACTATATAAAAATTATAAAAAATAATAAAATTTTAATTTTTTTATGACAAGTTTATAACATGTCATTTATTCATAAGATAGAAAATAAAATTATTACTATTGTGAGTAGGTGAAAATTTTTATTACATATCATCTATAATTTGTGATAATATTATGACCATATAAAAATTATCACAAATAATAAAATTTCTTTTTGCGATAAGTTTATAACATTGTTACGTAATCATAAGATAAAAACATAAGATTATTACTATTGTGACTAGTTGAAAATTCTTATCACATATCATTTATAATTTGTGGCAATATTATTTATGACTATATAAAATTATCATGAATAACAAAAATTTTAATTTTTTTGTGATAAGTGTATAATATTATCATGTAATCATAAAATAAAAAAAATAAAATTATTGTCATTGTGACCAGTTAAAAATTCTTGTCACATAATATTTATAATTTGTGATAATATTATTTATGACTATATAAAAATTATCAAAAACAACAAAATTTTAATTTTTTTGTGATAAGTGTATAACATTGTCATGTAATTTTAAGATAAAAATAAAATTATTATTATTGTGACTAATTGAAAATTCTTGTCGTATATTATTTATAATTTATGAAAATATTATTTATAACCATATAAAAATTATCACAAAAAAAAAAATTTATTTTTTTGTGATAAGTGTATAACATTGTCATGTAATTATAAGATAAAAAATAAAATTATTACTATTATGAATAATTGAAAATTCTTGTCACATATCATTAACAATATGTGATAATATTATTGATGATATAAAAATGATCACGAATAATAAAAATTTTAATTTTTTATGATAAATGTATAACATTTCATGTAATTATAACATAAAAAATAAAATTATTACTACTGCGATCAATTGAAAATTCTTGTCGCAAATCATTCATAATTTGTGATAATATTATTGTGACTGTATAAAAATTTTCATGAATTATAAAATTTTAATTTTTTTGTGATAAATGTATAATATTGTCATGTAATCATAAGATATAAAAAATAAAATTATTATAATTGTGATTAGTTAAAAATTCTTGTCACATATCATCTATAATTTGTGACAATATTATTTATAACCATATAAAATTATCACAAATAATACAAGTTTTAATTTTTGTGATAAATGTATAATATTATCATGTAATCAAAAGATAAAAAAATAAAATTATTACTACTGTGACAAACTAAAAATTCTTATCACAAATCATTTATAATTTGTGATAATATTATTTGTGACCATATAAAAATTGTAAAAAAAAAATGATTTCTCCTACTGTGCAATCGTATAAAACTCTATATCGGCAAGTGTTGTACAGTGGTTTAGTTGTTAATAAGTTTTCACTAGCGTATGCCACTGGTCGACCATGTTGACCCCAATAATTTTTCACTGAGGTATGCCACTTAATCTATCATATTTACTCAAAAAGGTGCACCAACTCCCACCTTGAAAGCATCATAGGTAATTCAAAACGGCTGAGAAAAATCCAACAGGATTAAAACAAAAGTTATTGTTAAGTATGTTTTAATAAGCTGAAATGCCTCTTCTACCAGTGGTCCATTATAATTTTTCTTCTTTCATACAATCAGTCACTGGAGCTATAGCACTACTTAAATAAGGAATGAAATGCCCCATAGAACGACATAAACCCATGGAAACTACGAATCTCAATAGCTGTTTGAGATTGTAGGCTCCATTACGGCCTCAATTTTGAATTCATCGATTTGCAGACGCTCTCAAGAAATAATAAAGCCAAGAAACAATAAATTAAAATACTGGCTTTTATAGTCAATAATAAGAATCTAAATTGATGTGTAGACAACATAGCCAAAAGTTTTATAGAATGATATATTGCATTAGCAAATCTAAATATACATTAGAATTGGAATATTGTGGGTTTCTTATGTTTTTAAGAGATTACAATTTAATGAGTTGTATATATATAAGAGTGCTTATACTTGAGATTTAAGGAGTTTTTGTGTTTGTGAGGAAATAAAGACTTAAGCTTTAATTTAAATAAAGTTTTTTTTCCATGTTTTAATTTCAAAATTAATATGAATATTATATTATAGATTTATATTTTATATTTTAAAATATTTGATTTTAAATTTTAGATGAATATTAGATAAATTATATTTATTTATATTTAAAAATTTTAACAATTATCAATCCTTAAGTCATTCTGTTTTATCCCATTTGTTTGTATATCATATTATTTTATCTTGAAAATTTGATATAAGGTAAGATGAGACTCAATAATATATAAGACAAAACTGATTTTTTAATTTTACATTGTGTTTGGGAGAAGGAAAAATAAGAGAGACAGCAAAATAAAAAGAGAAATAAGAGAGAAAAAGAATTTTTTTTTATTTGGAAAGTGAATGAAAATTTAAGAGAAAATAAAATATTATGTATTTTACTTCCTTTATTTACTCTCCAAAATAAAGAGAAAATACGAGAGAGTGAATAGATTTTTTTATAAATTTACACTTTTGTCCACATATTTCTCCGTACGATCGTGCACTTATCAACTACAGAACCAAAAACAAAAGAAAAATATGACCCATGGAACTACCAACAAAGAACCCTTAACAAAAATCCTTATCAATTTCTTCATCTTTCAACATTTTAAACATTTTTTCTTATTTGTCAAGATCTATTTGTAAGATGGTGAATAGATCTATTTGAAGCTAGATCTACAAAGTAGTGACTTTATTATATTTAATACAAATATTTTTTTCTTGTTTAATTTTTTTTATTATCTTTAGTTTATTTTAGTAGGTAAATATTATTTATTTTTTTAAATAAATAATAAAACAGAAAATATATGAAATAATAATTTTCTTTTCGTTCATATTTTACTTTGTAAATAAGAGAAAATAAATTTATTTTTGTTTTTTATCCAAATATGAGATGAAAAATAAATTTTCTTTTCTTTTCTCTTTAAATAATTTTCTAAATATAGTGTTAAAGGCCAATAATTTTAAAACAGAACAAAAATTTTTAAATCTTCTACATTATCCATTCATAGACAATCTAATGGTCTAATTCTCGAAAAATTGTGGTTGTTGCCCGTCAGCTGTCATTTTGACGATTATGAAGGACATAAATGGACATGAGGTTGAAAAAGAACAAGGGTTACACAGTGGTAGGAGAGAGCTGTAGAGCATGATAGGGCAGTAATGGAGTAATGTAGGGTAGAGTACCCTAAAACCTAAATTGGGCACGAAGTGGGGGTCCGCTGGGTTTGGTACTTGAATGGGGTATCTCTTGGAAGATAGCCCAGAGATCTTGTTGTCCCCACTTTCTCCATCCATTTATATCCCTCCACACATCCGTCAAACCAAAAATCTAATGGACATGGGACAGCACCACCACCAATTGTACCTTTTGTTATTATTTAATTAATTAAGCAATGCTTAGAAGACAATGAATTAGAGCAGTTATGGTTTAATGAGGGTTTTAGCTTAGATTTTGATTTTTCAACTGTTGAATTGAATTGCTAACTAGTGTGTACACACTGTCAAGTAACTTGTCAACAACTCAATAAATTATTATGTCACTAATTAGGTCTATCCACTCCACAAGATAAGATACCTATTAAATTTGAATAGTTTTATCTACCAAAATGTTGAAAATATTTTGAGAGACCAAAATTACAAAAAAAACCTTCTTGTGTAGTCTAGCCCCATCAAAACTTTCATATTTTGATTTTTTTAAAAAAATTTATGATAAAGAGTATTTTTAAGGCAGTTCATCATGTATTAATCAAGATTAAATTTTTTAAAATTACTTTTTGATATCCATCTGATTCAATAAGAGATATTTAGAGCATGTTTGGTATTATTGAAAAATCTGATTTTAAGACAAAAAATATAAGAGATTCTCTTTTCTAATAAATTATAACTTTTTTCAATATGAGTTTTATAATTAAAAAATATGAAGTTTTTTTTTTTAAAAAAACTTATCTTTAAAGTTTATATCAATAGCAAGTTTTTACTTGTAAAATTTATATTTAAAAAATTTTATAATTAGATAAGAGAATTTTTTTTTTCTTTTTATCTCAAAATCAAAATTTTCTAATAGCAATGCCAAACATGCTCTTGCTATCTACAACTTTTAATTCAAAAAATCAAATTCACAAAATTAATGAAAGAATATTATCTTTTTTGTTTGAACTAGAGAAAACTTTTCAATTAAAGAAAAGAGGGAGATACATCCACAAATAGTAGCCCATGAATAAGAATATTAGCTTAATCACTTGAAAATTGCATGTTGTAGTTATTAGTACAAGGGAAATGCCCCCATTTGGATGGAACAAATTAGATGCAGTTTCCAGGCAATGTGCAGAGCTAATGTCCCTATTTTAGCAGAGAAAAGCCTTGCATTTGGAGATCTTGCATGGACAAGGATGGTTGTGTTTTTGAGAAAGATAATAGTATATTTCCTAATAGTATCTCATATATACTGACAAAAACATCATGGACTTAGAAATGTCATAACATTTATGAGGTGGTCCTAATAATTAGGTTCATAAGAGTAATTGAGAGCTCTCCTCCTAACCCTGGCTATCTATTATTGTTGACAGGTAGGAATTCATTTCCTTCTTCTTCTTTTTTTTTCTTGTACAGGAGTCTCGATATATTAGGTACAACATTAATTATTAGAATGAGAGAAGAAAAATTATAAATTCTAATAATAAAGAGCATCATCATTAATAAAGATTGATTGTGAAACCTCTTAATTCCATGGCATCACTCTTTGGTTATTAAGTTGAAGATCATTTGCAATTCATTTCCTTTTTGAATAAAAGGAAAACTCATGTTTAGAGTTATTTATAAATATAATTGTCTTTTAATTAATAAATATTTTAACATGAAATGGTTATTTCACTAATAAAAGAGAAATTTACGAGAGCTAATAATTTATAATAATTACATGAAGTACATCAAGTTTACTCAATATTAAAAAGTGTATAGTCTCAATGAATAATAATATGTGAATCACACTTAATGAAAATACATATTTTTACCCATATATTGAGGAATAAAAATATCAAATCTCAAATAAAAAGTGCTGATAGAGCTGAATTTACATATTCTAATTGAAAGATTTTCTCTGGCATTGATATTCATATATTTTAAAGGCTTTGAATATGTTTTTACTAAAAAATAAAATAAAAAAATAAATTTTTTGATTTTTTTCTATAGAATAGATTTAAAACCCAACAAAATCGAATTAAAGAAAGACCAAAATCACATATAGGTGAGCAAAAAGGATATAAAAATTTAGATCCATAGATAAAACTACTAATATAAAAGATATAGACTAAAAAAGTGTAAAAAAAAAAAAGCTAAAAATGGCTGACAACCCTTTGTAAACCTCGTAGAGGAGCCGCGCGAGAGAGAAAGAAAGAGTGATTGAGGAAAGCAAAAGTGGCACTCAATTGCTCACATTTTGCCAGTCTCTTAATTAATAATAGTTGATCAAATAATATTGGAGTTCGTTCATCTCAATAAGTTACAAGTTGAAATTTCAATTAAAATCAAAATGCTAAATAAAAAAAAAAAATGAAACTTCTTTCTTTTCCCATTAATTGGTGTAGTGATTTGCTCATTCCTCCCCTCCAGAAAAAGAAAGGTGACAGAAGAAAAAAGAAATTGGAAGACAGCCTGAAATAATGATTTGAGTAGATGGCAAAGGGTTTAATCTATCCTTTTTTGTTGTATTCTTTTACGATGAATTTATTACGTACTTGTTATTAGGGCAAAGTTCTGAAAATGAATGCTGTTTCAGCTTTTCTTTATAACTTTGTATGTATCCCATTTCATGTTATCTTTTGTACACAACACAATAGCTCAGAAATCAGAAGATAAGGTTGCACAATGGCAATGGTGATGCTTGCTTATCTTTGTTTCCGACCCAAGTAATAACATTTCACTAGTTGGGTTTACCGCAATCATTTGCCATTCTCTTGCTTTCATTTCCACAACTATCCCAAACTACAGTTCTCTTACTATTCTCACCACTTTTCTTTGACTCCCCCATTTAGTGTGGCAGAAAGCAATAATATGCATTCTTTGTAAGGAGTGCAAATTAGGTGAAATAATTTCTGAATTATTTGAAATTTATTTTAAAATATTTCAAATTAATTTGATATTAATTAAATTTAGCTACTTGAATAGATTATTGAGTTAAGTTTTAATATTAAATATTTAATTTGAAAAGCCTGTGTGTTTAATAAAATCTCAATATTTAAATTTAAATTTGAAATTATAAAAATTTATTCTAATATTTAAGTTAAACCGTGTTACACTCAATCAAATCAGAATTTGAATTTAATTATGTTTTGACTTGACTGGATCTCATCATATTTATTGACATTAAATTTCTTATGTTTTAACTAAGATGAATGCTAACCTAAAATATTTCTAATGGCTAATTGTTAGAGTAGGTAAATTTAAATTTCTAATGGCTAATATCTGAATTTTGAAAAAGAAAATAACATATTGTGGAAGCAAACAAACCAATTTACAACCAAGATTGATTTAAAACTAATTAGACCTGAAGTCATAGATTTAATGTCCAAATTTGCATAAGAAAGTAAAACTACAACAAAGGGAGTCGACATATTGAAATTAAATTCTAAAATTATCATCATCAAGTTTTGGAAGAACGTTATTGCAAAAAAAAAAAAAAAAGAAATTGATAGGAAGCAGTTAATTGGTGTCATTATTTTTTCAAGTGACCCGTGATTGCAGTGATCAAATATCATTTGACCATAACTGACCTTATGACATGTATGATATAATTAAAAGAAAAGATAGTTATTTTTCTGATATTATTATCAAGTTGGTAGTTGTCATGAGCTAGTTTAGTTCATATTCCAATAGCAAGTGCGTGAGATAGAGAAGAAAGCATTAGAAATTTATAAAAAAATAAAGTAATAGTTATAAAAAAAATAATTTTTTTTGTAATTATTATTATAAATATTTTAAACTATTGAACCACAGAATATCGTGGACAACAGCGTCATGTTACATATAATTTGTCTTTTCATTGGAACTCCATCTCAAGATTTAAAGACTATAAATCAGCGCTGGGCCCACCGGCCAAGCCAGCAACGCATCACTAGTGGTTGAGAAGAAATAACAAATGATGTGATGCATGAGTCCATTCCAACATACATATATATTTAATGAGCAACCAAGTCACGCACTTGATGGTTTATTGTGCATCAAATGTAGAGTATAATGATAAGAGGACCCTAAAACAATAATATGAGGAAAGATTTAAATCATAGATTGTTCAACAAAATTAAGAGTATCCAATGAACGACAGGACAATATTATATTTGGACGAGGAAAGCAAAGAAAATTTACTTTGTACTAATAAAATTTATTTGCTTTAATCATAGAATTTTTTTTTTGTTTAGAATAAATCTTAAATTCATTGAATCATTAATAGAATTTTTTAATCTTTTCAATATAGTCATTCCAAATAAGAAAATTATTAACATAAAATTTAATTTAATTTTTTTTTAAAATCCGAGTTTTTAAATAAAGTTTTTATACTTATTTCATTGAAATAATAATTATTTTTTATACTCATATAAAACTTAAATAAGTTATAAAATGATCTATTAAAGATTTTCAATATCGAAACATTACAATAGATTTTAATGAAATTAAGATATTAGTTAATCATGCTCCAACTATTGCAAAATATTTTTAATAAAAAAATCTTAATATCCCAATTCTTGTGAAATTCTTTTTTGGGTTTATTCTTGTTGCATCAACGAATATCACAATTTTTATTTGGTTCCCTCAATAAAAGTAGTAATATGCAACTTTAAGATTTAAAACTATGTAATCTAAACATTACTTAATAATCAATTAAAATTATCTTTTTTTAAATAGGAATACATTTAGAAATATTTGAAAATTTTTGACATCCATTGATGACATTTAAATTTTAATTTTCATTTCTAGATAATTCCCACTTATCATTAAACTAAGACATCAATTAATTCCTTTTATTTATGATTTTGGATAAAGTTGAAGCCTACTTTGTCCTAATGTGAAGCTAATTAATTAGAAAGAACACTAGCACACTTTCAGAAGACCATATATTACACAATTACATTAGCAACTTAATAAACCGCAAAATGAAGTTATTAATTATTAAATAAAAGAGAGCATACATAATTTATTTTTCAATTAAGAAGAAACCAAAACAGTATAGTGATATATAAATTATTATAACATTATGAACAAAAAGAAATTAATTAAACCTGAAGTAGGGTGTTAGGTGATTGAAATGTAAGTTTGGAATGATTATGGTTCCCTTCATAGGTTACGAGTAACATGGTGGGATCCTGCACGCATCGTTCCACATGCTTTCTGGCTGGGCATCCTCTCATGCTGCTGCATTTGTAATAGCTCCTTTAACAACAAACAAGGAAAAGATTCATATGAGCACTATATGTTTGAAAACAGTACATTTTAACAGAGACAGGAATTATGTAGTATGCCAAAACAATGATAACACAAATGTTTACAATCTTAATCTGATTCTTGCTGAAATTAATTCGAGATTGGCGAATGAGTTATTCTTTCTACAAAACACTTAGAATGTATTGGTAATAACTATGTATATTGATCATTAAATGATATACGTTTAGTTAGAACTACTAATTAAGATAATAAAAAGAGGTGACCTACTATTTGTTAAAAAATCAAACAATCATAATACACACTACAACTAAAAATAAACTTTAAATACTAATAAAAGCATTAAATTAATTACTCATGCTATTGTTGTACAACTTACATTCACAAATTAGAAGGTAATCAAGTTACAAACTAACCGGTAATTAACCTTCGATAGTAGGTAAAAATTCAATTGTACAAATATATTGAGGTACCCTAGAATAACTCATTAACATATATTGTAACGAAGATTCAATCATAAACGAAATCAAATTATGGTTAGTTCTTAAGATGGTTTTAGTATTTTACTACCCTAGCCCCAAACCATTGGGAGAAGAAAAAAGGAAAAGTTCTTAACATTGGTTTGTTGTTTATGATTGAATCTCGGTTTATATATATATATAGTTCTAAACATGGTTTTAGTATTTTATCCCAAAGCATTAAAAGAAAAAAAGAAGGAAAAATCTTTAATTCTATCCTCTGGCTAGTGAAGAGAAAAAACAAAAAGATACATATGTGTATATATATATATATATACCTAGGATAAGGAGATCCTTTAATTGGCTTTTGTCCATATTTTCTCCAAGTATAATCATCTGATGGAATATCAGCTATCCTACCACTTAAAGCTGGAACTTGAATTCTTTTCTCGGTTCTAGGTTGCCTGTAACCATTTAATATACATGAAGAAAAAGGAATTAAACATAGAAAGCAACCATTAGTTACTCGCTGCATAGTTATTTGTAGACATGAAAATTGAGGATTTAATTAATTACCTTCTTTTTGAACAGTGACATCCACCAGTTGAGGGAGGACACTTTCTTCCATCATCTTCACTCTTCATCCCACTCTTGCTCTTGGAATACATAGAGGAATCCTTGTCCATACCACTTCCATATTCTACGCTTAAAAAAGATGAGTTAATTGGCTTTGTTGCGTTCTGTTTTTCCTCGTCAAAGTTGGAACTACTAGTGAGTATTGATTGGTGATGATGAATACTATGCTGGGGGAATAGTTGTTTGATTATTTGAGGTTGAGATGTAGGACTATGATCCATGAATTCGACTGGGTTTATGTCATGAGAAAGTTTAAGTGGCAATAAGGGACCTTTCTTGATCCTCTGATGTGTTGACCACTGTATCGATGATGATGATGCATCAAGAAGAGTGAGGAGATTTCTGAATTCTTTTATTGCACCTTGAGCAATAAGGCTCACTTCTTGAATGCTTCTGTTTTGATTTTTGTGATCAGAAATGTAGTTGAACAAATGATGAGCTTGCTTGAAGCTACTTTGAGCAACTTGTTGAACTTTGACATCCCATCTTGGTGTTATCATTGGATCACCCATACCTGGAGCTTACTTCGTGGATAGATAGCTCTAAAACTACATCATAATTGATATAAATGCATTGGTCATATCAACCAGATAGTCAATGGTAGCTCGGATTACACAATAGGTAGCTGAATTAATGATTTAAAAAAAAAAGCATGCGTTAAAAGAAATGAAAGAAAGAAAAATGAAGAAGATAGAAAATTAGAAAATGGTGGGTAGAAACAAAGGTGACTGCAAAATATCACGCTCAAGTTGCTGAATACATGTTAATTAAATAATGCAAGAAAAAGAGTAAAAATAATGTAAAGAAAAGGGATTTCTTTTAAACACAAACCTCATCAGCTATATAAAATGTACATACAAGTGTCTGTTTATGACTAGTTGCAGTTTGTATGTATGTTCATAGCCAATTGAAGGTTCCCATATTTCCACAGGCAAGGATAACGCAGTAGTTTTTAATTCATAAAAGAGTTTAAACTATAGTGTATATATACTGAAATCTCTTGCACTTTTAATAATAATTATTATCCTATAATTGTTGCATATAAATATATGTAAAAGATTCAAAGATTTAGGTGAAGAAATTTGGTTGCATGTGGCATCATCTCCACTTACCCACTTACCCATGAATCTAATCCACTATAACCGGCAAACCAACCAACCAGGGATTTCAACTTCAAGCAGTTTCTTTCACTCGAGAACTTGGACCATTGGCATTTATCCTTTTTGGGTTCATGATTGAAAGCATGCTTGTTCCTAAAGGGTGGTTTTTAGTGGCTTTGCCTCCACTCCTTCCATCAATTTGTATTCTTTATGTCTTGTACGTACCTATCACACTAAAAAGACCAATATTGGAGAACACACTTGTTATAGAAATCTTACCTACACTGTGGGGTATGATCTTACACATCTATCGTCATGCTATCTCTAACATACTTAAGTCTCAAAAAGATAGGCCAGATTTGAAGTTTAGGATGATAAGAACTTAGTGAAGACTACAGTGTCATTTATATTATTACATTATTATGTCGTAATTAATAACTTATCGTTAAATTAGATAAAAGTTATTTTTTACTATTAGATTAGTTATCGTTGGATTAAATGAAAATTATTATTCACAATTAGATGAAACTACATAATTTGACCACATTATTAAATACGCCACTCTAAAATTCACCTAAGAACTTATTTGGAAGTTGGTAATGGTATCAGAAAAGAAAATGATGTCCAGCATGACATGCAATCAACAAGTGCATGCAAAACAAGTAGATTCCATATGCTCCAAATTCATTCATTATTAGTAGTATAATTTTGAGTTTGTTGAGTTAAACTCGATCTTACCACCAATATGACCTCAAAGATCTTGTGACAACTAGAAGATTATAACAAGTTTTAAAATTGAGTGAGTGATATCGAAGTTTGTTAATTGTCTCAAAAGATATTGCAGAAAAGTTTGGACACATAGATCCAGAAAATGGCTCTAAATCTTACAATGTAATATTCTTTGAGTTACATCTCATCTCATGGAAGCAAAAATTGCTTTGCAAGAACGAAAATAAGAACTGAAGATCTTTCTGGAACCAATTGATTTTATTTTCAGGAAGTGAGATAATTTATATTAATAATCATCAAATTACAGCTAAATTATACTATAGTTACAAAATTTGAATTTTCATCATTGTGTTCATTAAAATTATATTTTTATTACAATTAGATAATCACATTGATGTCACAAACAGCTTTTTCTACCTTTTAATGTATTTAAATATGATTGTGACACATAATACTTATATATTTTCTTCATCTAAAATCAGATTTGAACCTTTAAAAAATAAACTTCATTAGTCAAATCAAAATTACGTTAATATTGACAATTCGATTTATTAAAACTATTTTAATATTATCAATTTTTACAGAAAAAAAAAAAAGCTCCATTTTGAGGATCTTTAGCACTAAAAATTGGAAAATCAAAACTAATTACGATAACAATAGAAATCTAGTAACCGTAATTATCAAAATTAAAATTTTGTGATCACCATAAAATTTGAATTATCAAAGTTTAATGACTATTGATAAACTTTACCCTAGGAAGCGACACCAAACAATGTAGCAATGGTGGTATACAGAACCAGAATAGATTTTATGTTCAGTCGAATGCTATTATCAACTTCTAATTCAACCTTTTACTACAAATTTCTTCTTCCAGCATTACTTAGTCTTGTCCTTCTATTTCTCACTGGTGCAGACCAATTTTCTCCCTGAGCTGCCATCTTGCCTCTGATTCTACGGTATTCTCTGGATCTTAAAACTCCCTCCATGATGTTTATATCTTCCAGAATTTCATGTCTAGAAAGTGATGCAAGACTAGGTAGTATCTCCCTCTGGAAATCTTTCATTCTTCGTCCCCGTTTCAATTTAAATCCAAAATCCTTGGTCTCCAAGTCATTTACTTCAAATGGCTTTGAGGACACAGAATTGTCATCCACCTTGCTTTCTGTTAGATTTAAAACAATTAACTCAAAAGAATCAAAAGAACATTGTGGTCGTGCCCTCTTTCGATCTTTCGTCACACTGGATCCCACTTTTGTATGAGAATCTTGATCACAAGCTGAACGCTCAGAGGATATATGAATGAGTAATTCAGCTGCTTCTTGGATCAAAACATCCACTCCCGCTGATTCTTCTTTCTCGGTGTAACAGCTATTTTTTATGTCACTGCTGTTGGAAGTTCTTTGGCAACGCTCATGCGTTAAGGTATCACCAACTTGAGATCCTAACTGGATTTGTAAATACCGATTTGAAACATCTGTTGTATCAGCACAAAGCTTTGTCTTTGCACTACTTGAATCATTATCAGAGATGCAGTAGAACTTGCATGAAGCAGAAGACTTGTTGCCATGTCCATCTTGCAGTGTATTTTGACTTTGATCAGCGCATGAAAAAAGAGCATTTTCTACCTCACTCTTCTCACCAGTCACTTCTCTGGCAAGTTTAGACTTCAGCTCAACTGTGTCATTCTTGTGATCTCTGCTGCAGCAACCAAGGCCTTCAGAAATGCCTGTTGGGGGACTATGCATGGACTCTAAATCCACAAGGTTCTCTACACTACTAATTACTCCATTATTTCTGGTCCAAATGTCTGTGCTCTTTTTTTTTCTCTTGAAATCCACAGGGGCAAGATTTACAGCATTATCTTTTTTAAGCATGTTAGAAGCTTCATTTGAACACTCATTGACTTCTTTTTCCCAAAATTTGCTTGGACAAGGTCCATCCTGCATGCCATCATTAAGTCCACTGGAACCACCTTCTGAGCTCACTGTTGAAGGACAAACAAGCATATGATCATCTGAGCAACAAGAAGAGTCATCCAGGAGAGCTTTGTTAAGATCCAACTTGCCCCCTTGATATGAAGTAAGCTGTTGCCTTCTAATGGAAAAAGATTCAGATGGGAAAACATCATGGGACTCTTTAAATCCTGAATAAGAGACAATGACACAAATAGAAAAGAGTTAAATCATTATGGTGGAGCATATGCTTAAATTTGCATACAGATGATCAAAAAATACATTTACCAGAAAAAGTCTGCCCTTGACAACATTCATTACTTTCTTGAGAAGAGTTGCCTACTTCAATCTCATGAGCTAGAACTTTATCGACACTGGTTAAAATGATTGGATCAGAAAAAGTAGAACCTTGTGGCTTACGCTTGTCTTTGGAAGGAGATTCCAGAAAAGCACAGCCAAGCGGAGGTGAGCATGTTGCAAACCTATCTGCTATCCTCTCAACAGATTCTTCCAAATCAATCACATTTTGATAGCAGGAATATGTTTTCTTAGTGAAGCAAGTTCTCATCGCAACCCCCATTGTTCTATTATCTGTTCCAATGCTTAAGGACAGCTTCAAATCCTTTGCATCTGAAGAGTTCCCACCAGAAAGAGGAAGTTTAGAGTCTACAGGACCTTCTAAACAATTCCAAACATTCCCTGTCTCTAGAAGATTCTCCTCAACATGGTTAATGAATTCGTCAGCAGAAAGTTGAAGATCAAGAGGCCTGTGCTGAAGCTTGGAATATGTACCTTTGCAATCCTTCAACAACTCTTGGCTTATGAGAGGTACTGAGCGCACCTGAAAGACAAGCTTTGGCTATTAAAAGCCACAAAAAGTGCATATGATTCTCATTCATAAGTTATTTAACTAAGTTATTGAATTTACCATACACAAGCTACATGTTCTCTCAAGAAAAACTGTTCTTGAGTACTCGTATAAAAGCAAAGAAACTTCGACAACTTCTATTCAGGTCTTTACTGTGGTGATATCAACTTTTTTCTTGATTAGACTTTCATATGGAATGTCTCTAAAATCTTAGTTCAGGCCACAAAACTACAAAAAGGAAAAGGAAAAACTCAATACCTAAAGATTTCCCTAATCCTACCACAATGGATCACTTATATTAGCATTTATAACAGTGGTACTTCACTTACCTTGGCAATCCAGGAGAATCCATGAATATTTTGTTGTTGATACCCTGTTGTAGAATATGACAGAGGAAGTAGAGAAGATTGAGCTTTTGGATTCCATGAGTTGTATCTGTCACACTCTTTCCAGCCAAAATTCTGCATTAGTGATTCTTGTACTCTGTATAGCTGATGGAGTTCATGGACCTAAGCAATATAAGCTATAAGAAGTGACCCAAGGATTTTATACATTAAAAGGAATTACACAATATCCAATCTGGTTAAAAACATAGTTGTGCCAGGGTGAGATCATACCTGATTTCTAAATACAACATCCTGATTGAGCATTGTCTGCTTTAAAACTTCTTTAAATGAATTCGTATATATTTGAACTGGATTGAGATCAAAATCTCCTTGCATTATTATTTTTTCACCAGAATTGATCAACTGCATCAAGTTAGATCACATCTTGCATCCCTAAGACAACAAATGGTGATGAGGATTTTCCCCTGTTTTTGATACTCCATCTCTGCAGGACTGCACAGCTTCCAGAAAAATATTGATGCTTATGAAATAGGCAACACTTCGAAAACCAGTTAATCTAGCTAAAAGATTTGTTTTTTTTTTTTTAAAAAAAGGTATCAGCACAACTAATCAATGTCACAAAGAGGTATCAAAATTACTGTCTGATCACATTCTTACAATTCAAAATTTAGCATAAACTCTAGAACATAGACAACATTGTTCAACAGCAACAGTTGTTCTTGGACCTAAAACCACAAATAACGCAAACACCAAGGATAAATTCAGCATGAACCTCCTGTTTTGCTCTTTTTTTTTTTACCCCTTATTCTCCACTTTTCTCTAAAATTTTTGGTAAGGATTTAAAAGATGAAGAAAAAAGGTAATCTAACTGCTAGAATACATTAGTACCTAAAAGCCAACAAATTTGCTATGTTTCCAAACCATTTAAGGCACTTATTTTAATCAAAACAAAATAATTCGAATCAATGATTTGGATAGAAAGCAAGACTCACAATACATAAAATTCAAATATCAAACAATATCAAATGCATGATCAATCTCAATGCTTAGAAATTGAAATCATCTCCTCCTTTTCCTTGCACTTCCACAAGTTGTGATTTCAATATGCTGTCCTTCAACGCCAGCAATTATGCACATTATTTATGCAAGGCAATTAGTTCCGAATTCTGATAGCACCTGTTAAAATGCCAAAAGACATGATTTGGCTAAACTTGTTTCTGGCAACTCCGTGATCACTATTTGTTATGAGACAAAGTTCAGATTTGATAAAGACCCTCTCTAATTGATGAAAAACCCAGGCGTGGCTCCAAAAAAAAAAAAGTATAAACAAATTCCATTGTAGCAGTATCGTACCACCTTAATAGTACAATCTACATAATGCAGCAATGTCTCCTCACCAATTCTATCTAAGAATTAAATCAAGAATCTTGACTAGGATATAACAGAAAGGTACAAATGGTTTCATGTAGCCAAACCCATTGGTTGAAATTTAATTCTTTTGAATGAACTTAAAGCATTTTGCTTGCCCAGAACAGAGTCCACAAAATGAAAAATCTTTCTAAAATATCTTCCTAAGAGGCCAATAAATAACAAGAAGGCAACAAATTGAAAACAACCACCTTAAGAGTACAGTACCCAAAAAGATTTTCGTCTTTCAAAAAAAAAAAAAGATTTTCTCAAATGTCGTGCATTATTTGAGATAAAAACAAGCCAAAAGGATAAATAACTTGGAAAACGACCAAAACAAAAATAAACGAATAGAAACTCATGAAGCTACTGATAAGCAACAGGAATCTTAACCTGTCTTGTTTGGCATGACATGAAGGATTCTAACACCATACAAAATGACATTTCGATCAGATCGAAATTCCATTCCATCCATCCAGCTGATAACATTAAAGATACTGAAGTAACAGTTTACCAAGAAAGACAGAAAAAAACAAGAAAAAACAACAAAAGAAAACATTACTAAAATCCGAAACCCAACAAAATGCAAAGGATAAGATAAAGAAAGTACCAAGAACCAAAGAACCCAGAAACAAAATAATCTGCTCTGCCGCTTGCTATTCAAGAATGAAAATGATGATGTTTTCCTGGTAGTACCATGTAAAGAAAGGGTATATATTATAAAAGAAAGAGCGAATCACGAGATGACTAGGTACAGAGAGGAGAACCCATTAGAAAGAAAAATTCTTTCAACGATAAGAGAAGAGAGAGCTAAGTGGGCTGTGTCGTTGCATCATCATTTTTCTTTATATGGTATCCTCTCTCTCTCCTCTCACTTTTTTTTATGCGGAATAGATTTTGGCTTTTAAAAGAGATAGTTTCAACTGCAAAAGCACGATGGTGGTTATTTAATATGTCCTTTTCTTCTTCCTCTTCTTCTTCTTTGCCTATTTACTACTTTCTCCCTCCTTTGCCATTTGCATATGGTCCCCCTGCCCTATGAATGCCTTGCTAATATATATATATATATTTTTTCTTTGCCTTTTCATGCAATTTTCATTTTCTCTTTTTCATACCAAAAACAACAAACACCTAAGAGTTTTTTTAAAAAAAATTCTTTTCTAAAATATAAATTATACTTATAAAATTAATAAATTGTATAACTTTACAAAATTGATTTATAATATTTTATGATCTAATTAGAATAATTGAGAATTTGAAATTATAATTTGGCAATAACACATTTTAATTTAGTGATTAATAAAACAATCTTTAAATGAGTTTGATAAGTTGAATATTATCGATTACTTAAAACTGTTTATCGAAAACGAATCTAAAAAATTAAGAATTCAACAAAATAAAAAAAAAAGAATAAATTTTCATGAAAAAAACATAAAATCCTCAAAGATAACAAAAGCAAAAGTAAAAATATATAGAAATATTAAATATGTATCTATGAAGATAAAAACAACAAACGCAATATTTAGATATATAAATTTAGCAAATTTAAGATAATTTATTAAAAATAAAATAAAACACATAAAAATACAAAAAAGATCATAAAAAATAGCATCTTATAAACCAAAAGAGTAAGAAAAAATTAAAAATATTAAATTTAGTCCTATACTAATTAGAGCATATATAACTATTTTAATTGACGCTATAAATTTTGTGGTTCTTTTTGTGAAATAATACGGAGTGTGTCGGTGCTATAAGCCCCTTAATTCATATTGGATTATGCTTTAACTTTTAACTTTTAATCAAAATAATTATATAAAGAATAAAAAATTCAAAGTTGTCTAATTTTTTCGAATTTCTATAAATCATTGCTTGTATTTTTGTTTTTCAATATGAAAAAGAAAATATTTAAATTAAAAATTTTACTCAAAAACATATATTTAATTGTTAAATATACATGCATGTATTGTTGATTAAATTATTGTTGAGATTGATTCCTACTGTGTGAGGCTTTAATGTTCCCTAGTGACTATTGTGATTTTCTCCAAGTTTTTTCACGTGATCATCTTCTAAATTATAAGTATCCCATTCTCTCACTCACTTACTTTGCAACAATTAAATAAAGTATGAGCTACTGTGAGTGTTGAGCTTGTTGGCATTTAATTTATGAACTTCTGAAAAATTACTTACGATACAAAACAACGAACAATTTTTTTTTATGCGCTGTATTAATTTACTCACTAAGAATAACTCATTTTCTGTAATGCAATTTTTTTGAAATAATTTGCATATTTTTAATTGAATTTTGTCTTTTACAATGAGAAATATAGCATTCAAAACAAGATGATTTATGTTCCTTTAAATATTTATAAGTTAACTAAATTTTAAATTTATAGCCTCACATAGGTAGGTTTTTATAAATTTATAGTTTCAAATTTATAAGATAATTTGGTAAGACCACGCTTTAAGATTTAACTAGATTAATCACAAAGTTAATACTACATTTGTTGATATCTTTTTTTTTTTCTACCTATATTATTTGGTATCCAAAAGTCATATTAACTCCCGTCTAATTGAACCTAAAAATTCTTTTAATATTAATTTTTTTATTCATAACACTCAAAATCCAAAATTTGCTTAAAGAAATGATTTTGAATCCAAACTCTCTGGGTTCCTTCCCTTAAATGGTCTGATACAAGAAAGATTAGTCCCTTTATTATATTATAAATGTGTATTAGTACTACCACTTTGTTTAGTCATTCAGAAGTATTCCCTATGCTATGCCATGGGAGAAGCAGAAGAATTTGTAAAAGAATTAACGTAGGGTCAATCAAGTGTCCTAAACTCTCTCTGTATCGCCAAACAGGTTGTCCATATTTAATGACATCTCTGAAATTTCTGCCATTATTAGATTGGTTAATATTTATTACACCGCCAAGTAGTGTTGTCGCTGTGTTGTTTTTTTTATTTATTTACTTGAGTGTTCTTTTTGCAAACCCAGTAAGTAGTACTTTTTCTCAGTTTTGTCTTTGTGGGTTCCATTGCTTGAAATGATCAATATAATGCAAACAAAAAGCTATTGACCAAAATAAAATTTCTGTATGAATGCGGAGGATCTCAAGTTTATATAAAACAAACCTTTTATCAAATTTATAATTATATCGAAAACTTTTAACTTTGTGAATCGTATTCTAATTTAAAGATATTGTGCTAATTATACTCAAAATTAAAATTGATGCTGACATAATATCTATATGAATAAAATTATAACGACGTTATATTAAACACACTATAATGACATCATGTCGCATTCAATTATTATTGTATGGTGAATTGGTGATATTCAATTCAATTCTGGAAAATAAATTTTGATTGGCCATTTTAACCGATCAGTCCCTATATGAAAAATGGCATCACCTGCTGGAGAAAGGGACGTGCTTAGTCCTTGCGCACCTAATCTGAGCTTGTGATTTTGACCTGTCTTTGGTTGATTTTTCCCCCATTTATATTAACAATATTTCTTGCCTTTTTTCATCATTGATTTCTGCATTAGTATACAATGATTCACTAAAAACACCTTCTTCTTCTTTTTTTTTTTTTTTAACATGAAAACTGATAAGAACAAATTGCTGAACATTATTATGTGATAGTCAATTTTTCTATAATATTTAAATAATTATCTACTGACAAATAATTTATGTATATTATATAAAACATGTATATTATCTGATTTTTTTTATATTTTAATTTTTTTTGTTTACTGAATATCTTTAATTGTGCAATTAATTCTATCTATCTATTGATTGATTAGTCAATTTTATGTTATATATGCTTTACACTATATATTTGATTATTAATTATCTCGTGCATCATGTGAATAATCACTTATTAAATAATTTTTAAAATCAATTGTTATTAATTTATGATTAATTATTTTTTATTTATAATTGAAAAAAATTACATTCATTCTTATATGATATTAAGAATTCTGATCTAATGCTAATGTTTATATTTGCAAGAAGAAAAT